>CM076580.1:1713067141-1713291209 GCA_034641835.2 Pinus albicaulis
TGTTTCACAATTCAAGCTCCACATAAATTGTCAACCCGAGGAAGTCTGTTTATTCCAAAGACAATCACGCACTGGATATGCTCAAATTCAAAAGCAAAAACAATGTTGTAGTAAAAAGCCACACAATTACCATTAATACAAATCTAATTATTCACTCTCCACTTAGTCAAAGCTGAAGTCATTTAGGTTATAGCAGAAATAATTCCTATGTTGCAGTTTAGAATCCAATTAAAGGGAAATCAATCTGCAGAGAAGGAAACCAATCAACCATAACAGGAACAGGACCCTATTCCTTAATTAGGAACTTCAGCACCTGCTGTCTGACACTAATCACTCTGTAGAAAAGATCACTCAAGAGAGCAGGACCCTATTCCCCTGAACAGGAAGCTCCAGCACCTGTCTCCTGTTTCTAATCACACTGCAGGAAAAGAAAGGCAATTAATGGGAGCAGGACCCTATTCCTTTATACAGAAAACTTCAGCACCTGCTTCCCGGCATCATACATTCCATTAATGAACAGAAATAGATTTCTCAACCTTTTAAGAATGAATGTATTAAACACATGCATCGTTAAGGAAACAGAGCATTCAATGAACTACAGAACTGTATAACTGGTGTTTCAGCAAACAGAATTAAATGAAGTGCAAACAGTATAAATAAATTAAACAAACTACAGGGATGGAAGGGTGAATCTTGTGAGGAAGGCGGGCCCTTTCCCTCTCACAAGATTCCCCAGGGAAAGAATTAAATTGGAGCGCTCAAAAGAAGATTTTATTCATCTGTCAAAAGGAATGATACATTACAAATGGAGTCTAGCTCCAGTCTGTCAAATACAATGTTCTCCTGTAGTTTTCAAACTTGAAATCCCTTCTGATGATGATGTCTCCTCTTTTTAAAGAGGAGACATCTCCTACAATTACATGAGAGTAAATCTATGTTTATCCCTAATTCTGTTCTTCTTTCTTAAAACATGACTATTCTGTTCTTCCATAAAAAGCTATTGTTACAACAGATACAACAAGAATGCTATTTTCAGAATAATCCGTGTAACCATGTCTTCATGCTGTTGCCACTGTTCCACAAAATACTCTTCCAGAATCACAAATTACGAGTGACGGAATTTGCATGCTTGCTGGCTGTTTCAGCTGTTTCAGCAACGGAGTTTGACTGTTTCAGCAACGGAGTTTGACTGTTTCAGCAACGGCCGATTGTTCCAGCACAACATATACTTATCTGCGATCTTTTAGACTTATGTTAGCAACAATCCACTTCGATTAATGACAAAATATAAGAGTATTATGGAATTATATGTAAACATATTAAACATATAATAAAGAAGAGGATTTTATGTACCTTGGGATAAAGTAAATGAAAATGATAATGGAATCATAGTTAAAAAGATAAGATGATGTCAAATTATATAGTAAAAATGCTACATAGTGGAGTCCTAACATCCCCCCCAGCTGAAAATGTTGTATGTCCTCAGGCAACCCCTAGTCTAAGTCAGAGTCTGAGTACTGATACTGTGCATGCAAATTACTCAAGCAGTAGCTGGAGAAGGTGGCATCTGGAGGAGCTCGGAATCCTTTATTGTTCTGCAATTGCTGCCATGCTAAAGCTTCATCTCTGCCAGCCAATTGGTAGTGACAATGATATTTCTCTGAAGGCAGCCATAGAATTGGAAAATGAAAATGATAACCAATCCAGTTTACTCCACAATGTCGAATGCATTTGATATAAGTAGGTACCCTGGAAAGTGCAGCTTGGAGATTATCAGGGTTAAAAGGGTGATAATCTTGTCTTTCTTTACATGACTGCTGCCAAAACATAGTATTGGCCTTCAATGCAGCAGCCTCCTTTACTCTGATTTGCTGTTGACACTTCAAAAGTGTTGCAGCCTGTAGTTGTTGCATGTACCTATGCATTCCAGGCTTTTGTAAGAATTTGTGATATTGTGCTATAAACATGGCTGGACTTAAAGGTTCTGGTCTAATCTAAAGGAGCCTATTCTCCTCATTATGACTGCTTGCAATAAACGCAGTTTTCCAAGTGAGCTGATTGGCCAAAAATGAAACAAATGCCCTTATTTGTATATCACCTGCAATTGGAATGAGATTGACTCTTCTATTGTCGGGAATGGCCTCATTATGAAGGTAAAGTTCACACAGCAAATGCTGGTCACTTTCAGAGGCCTCAGTAAAAGTCTCAACAAATTGTTCTGAAGTAAGTAATTGATGCGGTCTGCCATCCTTTATTGCTTTTAATTGAAAATAAACTAATCGTTCAGAAAGGAAGAGAGAGTAATTTACAGAGGGTTTTCGGGTAGCCATCAACTTCTGCACTAATGAAAACATCAAGGCCATCTTTTCCTTAGATTCCTTGACTTCCTTTTTGGAGTCCCTGAGCTGTTGCAACATCTGTTCCCAACTATCCCAGTTGGCATACATGTGATTTTGCCATGCTAACTTATGCTGCTGTAGTATTGTATCTTGTTCTTCAGCATATTGTTTCTTCCATTTGTTCATCAGTTCCAATTGATTCCATGGCAGGGTCTGTGTGCTAGCATTAGAAGTGCTGGGTTGGGACATTGTTTGAGTTGCTGCATTGACTGACTCAGGGAAAGATACCCGTGGTTGTGTTTCTGTCTGAGTGGCTGCACTAATTAGCTCAGGACAAGATATCTGAGGTTTAGTTTCTTTTTCTACACTTTATAGGAGCCCTACTGGTTCTTGTGGAGTAGTAGGGCATTCTTCTTTTATTACAACTGATGTAGATGCCTCAGATATTTGAATTTTGACTAGTTTGTAGCCTGCCTGCTGGTAAATATTGCCACACTCATGGCACATGTATTCCATGCATGGCTCCCTATTTTGTGATGATGTTGTGTGTGCTAGCAGATAGAGATTCAGTTCTCTATCGAAAGCTTCTCGTGCCATGATTAGTTCATTCTTAGAGGCTTCCAACTCAGACTTCAAAAACTGATTTTCTTCCAATAAAGATGCCACAGTATATGAACCCTGTATGTTGGTTGATTCTACTGGGATTGTCTGCTGATGCACAGCCGTAGCTGGTTCTTGTGGAGCAGCTACGGCTGGTCTCCCTGTATCATCGTGCTTGGTGTATGATTTTTGTACCACAGTGGCTGGTTCTTGTGTTTCAGCCTCTGGGTAAGTGACTGGTTCTTGTGTGACAGTCACTGTTTCAGCCATAAACAATGTCGTATTATCTCGGGGCACTGGTTCTTGTGTGGCAGTGCCACCAGACGAGACGGGTTGGGGGATTTGAAATGGGGGTGAAGATTGGAGTTTTAACAGAATGGTGGCGGGGTCAGGGGAAATGGGAGTAGCTCCTGTTTCAACAGTCATCTTCATTTTCCTTTTTGGTAGGAAAGCAGAGAAATCACTGTCTTTCCTTTTCTTCGCAGGGGAAGATTCTTTTCTGGGGGAAGGGATTTCGGAAGAAGTAAAAATTTGGAATTTGGCCCTTGTTCGACGTTTGGAGACAGCGACTGTTGGGGTTCTTTTCTTCCTTTTATGAGTAGGTGGGGATGGGGGTGTTAGAGAGTCATCGCTAGGGATAGAAATAGTGGGATTGGTTGACTCTACTAAGTGGGATGAAGTTGGGTTTGGGTCAACTGGCTCTGAGGGTGGGATTACTGGGGAGTCTGGGATATCATCCAATTGCCCTTCATGAGGAATCTTAGGAGTTCCTTGGGAGCTTTCAGCTTGTTGGGGGATTTGGGCCTACTGAGGAACTTCAGCCTGCTGGAGAAGAAGGAGTGGATTATTCAGAGGGAGGTTTTGCTGAGAAAAACCCCTCTGAATTAACAATTGGCATAAACGATGATGGGTGAGGGATAACAATGGGAATTTAGCCCGTCTGCAATAATAAGACATGTTTTTGATACAACCAAGTAGATAATAGGGAATATTAAGTAATCGACCATTCCTTAAATGATTCATCAAAACGAAATCGTGCTGGTAGACTACCTGGTAATGCCCTTCACATGTCAAGTAGTGTTTGATGAATTCTGCTACTGTCGGCCATGGTCAAGGAAGTGAATGCAGACTTACTCCGCGGCCCTTAAGTTCAACTGGTTCATCTGGACGAAGGAAATCTTGCTATGCATTTAAAATCACTTGCTTCCTACTGAACCAACGAGTCCCAATAGCTGGCAGACCTGAAACTTGAACTATGTCCTCCTCTGTAACTGAAATGCGGACGCCTTGAACCACTGAGAAATTCCCCTGAAGATTTTGTGCAAACTCTAAAACCTGCTCCTGATCAAATTCTCCTAACCGTTCAAAGTATGTTGTCCATCCTGCTTGTTGGAAAATTTGATAGGCTTCCGGGAACATTTGAAGAAGATTCATCGAACCGGGCTCGTGTCTGATAGCCGACCCTCCCATGGCTGCTAGCTTGAGTTATATGCAGAGGCACAGAAGACAGAAACACAGGCTTTGGTCAAGCTAATTGTTGCAACAGAGGATGCGGAGTCTCAATGACGGCGGAAGTGGATATGAAGAATGACGGAGGATTGGTTAATGTGAAATGATTATTCAGTTTTCGAAAGTCCCCCCCCTACGTATGGTGCAATGATGATTGGGCGTGTGGAGATTGCAACCATTATGAGCAAGATCCTCTCTTTAATATATAATTTAACTGCATTACATTAAAACCACATACCTTACAATTTTACCTTTGGTTTAATAATTCGAAGTGTAATGTGCTTCATAGTGGCTTAATATAAATGGAAGAATCTGTAGATTTCTCTGAAATTTAAAACATGAGTGTAACAGGATCTGCTCAACACTAAATAACTTTCACCCAAGGGATCTGAAGCGTAGAAGTGGAGAACTAAAAAGCTTGTAAAGCAGCGGGAAGAAATGATGTTTTAATGATGAAATGATAAATGACAGGTTGCTGAAACTGGTGTTTCAGCAACGGAAAAATGAATGACGCGTTGCTGAAACTGGTGTTTCAGCAACGGGAAAAATCAGGAAAATGGGATAAATGACTTGGGTTTGAAACAAGTGGGGGAAGTGTTTGATAAGGGATAATTCCAGCAGTAAGGGATAGGAAATACTAGCTGAAGGATGGTATTTCAGGAATGGTAGAAGTGGGAAAAATGGGAAAAAGGGTAATAATGTAGAAATGGGGTGAAGGGATATTGCTAGGAAATGGGTTGAAATGAAGGGAACAAGCTTCTGTGATTGAAGCTTCAGATCTTCTCATGATGGATCTGTCCTCCTTAATGAGCTTTTCCAGAATCTGCAAAATTGAATTGTAATATGCCAACCCTTGACAGGGATTATTAGTCTTAAATCTAATCTAATCTAATACTAAAAAACAGTGCAGAAAATTAAATGCTGTGAGGAGCAGAAGACTCCCCTAGAAAAAGATAATGAATATCAGTCATGCAAGCAGTCTTGAAATCCTCTTTAGAAACAGGGCGCTGGTATAGACGGAGCCTATGACCATTGACTAGTAGAGGTGTTTTAGAATCATCAATTGTTAAAAGTCTTACCGTTCCATTAGGAAAAACAACATCTACCTCATATGGTCCAAGCCAGTGTGTACGTAGCTTACCCTGAAAATTTTCAAACCGAGAGTCATACAACAAGGCCCAATTACCTTTTTGGAACTGCTTGTGTTTGATAATTTTGTCATGCCACTTCATTCTCTGTTGTTGAATCATGGTGGTTTGGTGAATGGCATCTAATCTCTTTTCATCCAACTCAAGAAGTTGTTGCAACCTAGCTGTCTGCACATCAGTCAAATCAAGATTAACAGCTAAAGTAGTTCTTAGAGTTTTGATTTCAAATTCCACAGGAAAAACAACATTTTTACCATAAACCAATTCATAGGGAGAAAAACCTGTAGTGTTTCTCCAAGTAGTTCTGTAAGCCCATAATGCTTCGGGGAGCCTTTGAGACCAATCCTTCCGGTTGTCCTTCACTGTTTTAGTTAGAATGGCTTCTAATACTTTATTTGTGCTTTCCACCTGCCCATTGGCATGGAGGTGGTATGGTGTAGTCATTCTATGATGAATATGATATTTCTGAAGGGTAGACTTAAAACCATGAGAATTGAATGGAGGTCCTCCATCTGTAACTAGCTCTCTAGGGATTCCAAATCTAGTGAAGATTTCTTCAAATAAGAAAGCTAGGACAACCTCTTCATTGGCTCTAATAAGTGCTTTGGCCTCCACCCATTTAGTCATATAGTCTGTAGAGACTAATATATAAGTTCTTTTATTGGATGGAGGATTAATGGGTCCTATGAAATCCAAGGCCCATCTTTCAAATGGTTCAGAAACTACCTGGGGGTTTAATGGCATTTGATCTCTATGATTGGGTTGACCCATTCTTTGGCAGCTGTCACAAGCCCTTACATATTTCTTTGCATCCTTAAATAATGAGGGCCAATAGTAACCCATCCTCAAAATTTTGTGTGCTATTCTTTTATCAGCAAAATTCCCTCCACAAGGGCCATCATGACAAGCTTTCAGTATGTCATACACTTCATCTTCTCTAATGCATCTTCGGATTTCCTGATCAATCCCTGTGTAGAAAAGACACCCACTTATCCAGCTATACCTGGCACTTTGTTGAACAATTCTTCTCTTTTCTCTGTATGACAGGTGTGATGGTAATTTTCCTGCAACCAAATAATTGGCAATATCTGCATACCATGGAGAGTGAGCAGAAACTGCAAACAAATACTCATCGGGAAAAGAATCATCTACTGGAATATTATTATCAGTTTTTAACCGTGAAAGGAAATCAGCCACCACATTTTCTTTACCAGGCCGATCTACAATTGTGATATCAAATTCCTGCAGTAATAATAGCCATCTGGTAACTCTAGCATTTGTAACAAATTTGTTCATTAAATACTTGATAGCTGAGTGGTCAGTGTGCACAAAAGTAGAATAACCAGTGATATAATGTCGAAATTTATTAATGGCATAAATTACTGCAAGAAATTCCTTTTCGGTAACTGTGTAATTAAGCTCAGCAGGGGTCATATTCTTACTAATGAAGTAGATAGCATAAGGAAGATGATTCACCTCTTGTCCCAAGACAGCTCCAATTGCAGTGTCTGAAGCATCAGAAGATATATGAAAAGGGAGGGCCCAATCAGGCCCCCTCAAAATAGGAGCAGTAGATAACTGATGCTTGAGTTCTTCAAAAGCTTTCTGACAAGAATTATTCCACTTAAATTCAGCATTTTTCATAAGCAACACAAATAATGGAGAAGCTATTTTAGAGAAATCTTTAATAAATCTTCTGTAGTATCCAGCATGTCCTAGAAAACTTCTCACATCAGTTTGTGTTTTAGGAACAGAAAGATTCTGAATGACCAATATTTTAGATGGATCTACCTGAATACCTTGAGATGAAATAAAATGTCCAAGCACCACTCCTTCACTCATCATCATGTGGCATTTTTCAGTACTTATGGAGAGGTGAGCTTGTATACATCGTTTAAGTACTTTCTCAAGGTTTTGTAATGCATCTTCAAAAGACACACCATAAGGAGTAAAATCATCCATAAATATTTCCATAGAGTCATTCAACATATCAGAAAAAATTCCTATAACAGCTCTTTGAAAAGTTGTTGGTGCATTACATAGCCCAAATGGAAGAACTCTATAAGCAAAAGTTCCCCAAGGGCTGGTGAAAGTGGTCTTGTCTTGGTCTTGGGGTGCAATTCTAATCTGATTATACCCACTAAATCCATCTAAAAAAGAAAAGAATTTCTTCCCTGCCAGACTATCCAACACCTGATCAATGAAGGGTAAAGGAAAGTGATCCTTTTGAGTAGCTTTATTCAAGGCTCTGTAGTCAACACATACTCTCCATTTCCCGTTTTTCTTAGGGACAATTACCAATGGGGAAACCCATTCACTGTCAGATATAGGGTATATAAATCCTGCATTAAGCAATTTCTAAAGTTCTTCTTTAACAATTTCTCGTAAATTAGGATTCATTCGTCTTTGGGGTTGACAAACAGGTCGGCATCCCTCTTTAATGTAAATTCGATGAGTACATAATTCAGAAGAAATACCTTTCATATCCTTGTAATCCCATGCAAATGCTTCCTTATATTCATACAATAACTTCATTAATTGCTGTGTTTCAGCATCTGTTAGATCAGGATTTATGTTTAATGTCTTGCCAGGTTCAATTTCAACTGTTATGCTTTTAGATGAGATGGTGGTTAATGTCTGAGATGAGTCTTCAGATTCAATCCTTTCTTGTGTATCAGTTTCAAAAATTGCAGTTAATTGATTGTGTGTTTCAGCAATTACAGAAGAAGGTTCACAAATAAAATTATTAATTATCTCATCCTCTGTATTGTCTTTAAGAGTTAAAGCTTGTCCAATAGTTAGAATGGGCTGAACAGCATTATCATCATAATCCATCCATATAGAATCTTCATTATTAATTATTGGTGTAGCATGAGGATAAAGAGTAAGCTGTTTTGTTTCATAACCATTAGAAATTGTCATTGAACCGGATCTGCAACTGATAAAAGCATCAGCTGTGGCCAGCCATGGCCTTCCTAGAATTAAGGGATGTCCCCCCAGCTTTTTTTTAGTCTGCAATACAACAAAATCAGCTGGGTATTTCCAGGATTCAACTGAGATAAGTAGATCCTCAACAACTCCTTCAGGTTTAATTGTAGAACGATCAGCCAACTCTAAAATGGTGGGTGTATCTCTGATTGTGTTATTCAATTGTAATAATTGTGAAGTTTCAAGGGTCATTATGTTTATTGCAGCACCTAAATCTACCAGAACTTGGGGAATCATTGTTTTACCAATCTAAACTGTCACAGTAGGATGGCCAGGATCACCATACTTCACAGGAGGGGCTTTTCCTGACATTAATGCAGACAAGTCACCCATCACATGTACTGTAAGGGGATCTTTAGTTTTCCTACCAGGTTTCTTTACACAAATATCCCTTATTGTTCTGGCATAAATTGGTACATCTCTTAATGCTTGTAAAAGTGGAATTTTAACATACAAATTTTTCAATTCCCCTAAAAGATTAAAAGCAGGTGTTTCAGGCGTTCTAGTTAAAACCAAACGCTCGGGGAATGGTGGTTCTGTTATTTCAACATTTTTGTTAAAAGGTGGTTGTGCTTTCTTATGTTTCTCAGTTTCATCTTTATCAGAATCAGAAGAAGTTATGTCATCAATAATAGGCTCTACTATTTTCCCGGATCTTAAATGAATATCATTACATTGCATAGTAGGAAATATAGACTGATTCTGAATATCAATGACTTGCACAACTTTATTATTGGGGTTAGGATTTGGTTGCACGGGTAGCTGGGGTCTCATTTGGTTATTTGGCGGAGCATTTGATGGCAGAGGAAGTGGTTGTTGGAATTGAGGCAATTGATTTGGATACGGGAGTTGTTGGCTTCTCCAATTTGAATTCCAAGGGTTAAAAGAAGATGGCTGCTGTGGAGGCCAAGGATTCCACATTGAAGGATCAACAAAGGGAGGGTTTGATTGCTGCATGGGTGGGAAATTCATTTGATTAAAGGGTGGGTATTGCATTTGATTAAAGGGAGGGTAATTTGTTTGACCGAAAGCAGAATAATTATTCCAACGATTAAATGGCATACTAGAGTTCATACCTTGTCCTTTTGGTTGCCATTGTCTTCTTTGAGTTAGCAGATAAACTGCTTCAGCTTCTTCTTCCGTTGGCTGCAATGCTGCCTTTATTCCTGGTAGAGATGGACATTGTTTTGTTTCATGGTCTTTCTCACAAAGGGTGCAAATTGTTATTTTGTCCATTGGGCATTCCCTTAGTGGATGTTTGTCTCTGCACTTTGGGCAAAAGACAGCCAGAGTTGCTTCTGCTTCAGCCTGCTTCTTCTTAACCTGCAAAGTGTCAATTTGTGAAGCAAAAGAACTTAACATCTCAGTTTTAAATTCTTCAAGTAAATTACCTATTTCAGCTCTTGTTGCTCCTCCACTGGCTGATTTCTACACTCTTGAATAGGTGGAATCTCTATTACTTACTCTGTTCCTTGCAGCTCCCCTTGAACACCTCTTAGAAAGTTCAACAATCTCATCATATGATTCCTTAGATATATCTCCTTTTCCAAGCATGTTTAACATATCTAAACAATCATCCCTTAAACCTCTAAGTAATATTGTTTTGCGAATTTCCTTACTTATATTCGGATGATCAGATCTCTGTATATTGTATTGCAGCCTTTCTACATAGTCCTCCAGATTCTCGTCCGGCTTTTGTGCCATATTGAATAGTTCATCCTTCTTTTCTCTCGTCCGACAGTAGTCTTGATATTTAAGCAGAAATTTCTGTTTCATCTGCTCCCAAGTTGTGATTACCTGACTCCCAAGGCTCATGAACCATCTTAGAGCATTTCCTTTTAAGGTTGCTGGAAACAGTTTCAACTTTTGAGCATTAGTAACGTAATCATAACTTCTGCATGATATATCAAATTCAAAAAGAAAGTCATCCGGATCTTCAGAGGATAAACCATGAAAGTTAGGTAAAGCAGACAATGGAATTTTTTTCATAGGAGTTGTCCCTGCAGGGAGATCACTGATAGGAAATCCCAAGGTAGAGAGGGAATTTTCATCCCTTCCTTCTCCCTCGGGCTCTACACGTCCTCCACCAAAGAAATCGTCATTGTTTCCTTCCATTGTTGGCTCTCCTACTGCACTTGCTCGATCGTCAAGATCTTCTACTGGCTCTTCAATGTTTTCCACTGGTCGTCCAACACTCTCTATTATTTCTTCAATGTGCTCTGCTGATTTACTAACACTTTCTTCTGACTCTCCAGCACTGACTGCTGGTTCTTCAATCACTGACTCTTCTATATTTTCAGGACCCACAACTTCCTCTGTTTTGTAATCTGATTGAGGGGAGTGCTGAAATTTTGGTCTTCGAGAACTTAATCTCTGTGATGATTCAGCCTTTGACACAATCTCGTCAATAAAAGTCTTTCTTCCTCCCCTTCCTTTGCCTTTGCCACCTGTGGGGTTATTTTTCTTCTGGTTTCCGCGTCCTCTCATACAATCTGCACATTTAAAAAGAAAAGATTAATGCTTTTGAAATCTATAATTGCCTTCCCTGGCAACGGCGCCAAAATGTTGGTCGCTTTAATTGTTTCACAATTCAAGCTCCACATAAATTGTCAACCCGAGGAAGTCTGTTTATTCCAAAGACAATCACGCACTGGATATGCTCAAATTCAAAAGCAAAAACAATGTTGTAGTAAAAAGCCACACAATTATCATGAATACAAATCTAATTATTCACTCTTCATTTAGTCAAAGCTGAAGTCATTTAGGTTATAGCAGAAATAATTCCTATGTTGCAGCTTAGAGTCCAATTAAAGGGAAATCAATCTGCAGAAGAGGAAACCAATCAACCATAACAGGAACAGGACCCTATTCCTTAATTAGGAACTTCAGCACCTGCTGCCTGACACTAATCACTCTGTAGAAAAGATCACTCAAGAGAGCAGGACCCTATTCCCATGAACAGGAAGCTCCAGCACCTGTCTCCTGTTTCTAATCACACTGCAGGAAAAGAAAGGCAATTAATGGGAGAAGGACCCTATTCCTTTATACAGGAACCTTCAGCACCTACTTCCCGGCATCATACATTCCATTAATGAACAAAAATAGATTTCTCAACCTTTTAAGAATGAATGTATTAAACACATGCAGCGTTAAGGAAACCGAGTATTCAATGAACTACAGAACTGTATAACTGGTGTTCAGCAAACAGAATTAAATGAAGTGAAAACAGTATAAAGAAATTAAACAAGCTACAGGGACGGAAGGGTGAATCTTGTGAGAAAGGCGGGCCCTTTCCCTCTCACAAGATTCCCCAGGGAAAGAATTAAATTGGAGCGCTCAAAAGAAGATTTTATTCATCTGTCAAAAGGAATGATACATTACAAATGGAGTCTAGCTCCAGTCTGTCAAATACAATGTTCTCCTGTAGTTTTCAAACTTGAACTCCCCTCTGATGATGATGTCTCCTCTTTTTAAAGAGGAAACATCTCCTATAATTACATGAGAGTAAATCTATGTTTATCCCTAATTCTGTTCTTCTTTCTTAAAACAAGACTATTCTGTTCTTCCATAAAAATCTATTGTTACAACAGATACAACAAGAATGCTATTTTCAGAATAATCCGTGTAACCATGTCTTCATGCTGTTGCCACTGTTCCGCAAAATACTCTTCCAGAATCGCAAATTACGAGTGACGGAATTTGCGTGCTTCTTGTTTGTTTGTTTCGACCACTTGAGGTCAAGCTGTTTGACAGCAGGGGTGTTGTTCCAAACAACGGAGTTTGGCTTGTTTCGACAGCAATGGGTGTTCGACCACAACATATACTTATCTGTGATCTTTTAGACTTATGTTAGCAACAATCCATGATTAATGACAAAATATAAAAAGGTATTATGGGATTATGTAAAACGATTAAACATATAATAAAGAAGAGGATTTTATGTACCTTGGGATAAAGTAAATGAAAATGATAATGGATCATAGTTAAAAAGATAAGATGGTGTCAAAGTATATAGTAAAAATGCTCTGATCTGAAATTTGTAGTGGTTTTTATGATAAACTCCTTTGTAAACAAAAAAGGGGGCAAAACACAGTTTTATAATTCTTGCATGACAAGCAGGAGATTAAAAAATCATCAGAGTTGAATATAGGTTTTGAAGAGGAAATTTGCAGTGACTTTAGAGTTGAAACATCAGCCCTTTTCAAAAGTTTTCTTTCAACAATCAAAAACAAGAAAAATATTTTCAAATACAAAATTAACAAAGTCACCTTGCTTTAAAACAAATACAAAGGCAAACAAAAGATTTGAATTCATTTTGGTTTTTCAAATTTGATAAAGGAGAGAGCTTTTGTTTTAAAGTATAAGAGGCCTCGGAAACGTGTGTTATCATGGTGTAAAGAGTTCTGGGCAATATAAAACCAATCTAGAGCAATTTTTACACAACATCCCCAATTTTGAACGTGACAAAACACTTTGTAGGCGCTTAAGAATTTTTGAGCACGGCTTACACTATGTTTGTAGTGACACGCCCAGGTGCCCAAAAACCATTGCAGTGCGGCACATTCTCTCATTGGAGCTTGCCTAGTGCCGAGCGACCATTTACGAGACGTGGCACGTTCTTTTGGTTCGAGCTTGCCGACCTAGCAGCCACTCCCCAGACGTGGTTTTCTGCCCACTTGGGCCAATACTCAAAGAGTTCTCAAAGGTGCGAAGATCAGATTTTAAACAAGAATCTCATCTCCAAACACAGGAAAATACATATTGTGAAGGTATTTATGTCTCTAGGCCCGGATTTTGTTTAATTTAAATGTAAAATTTGGTATCAAAGTGTCAAATAAATAGTGAATAAAGGAGGAATTTTTTGTTGTCAAAGGGCTTGTTGTTTGAGTAGTTAAGGGAGAAAACACAGTTACTCTTAGACATTTATCAAACTTTTTATTTAACCACAGAGAAATAATGATACATTAAATAAATTCCTATTGGAAGTTTTAAAGGGAGATTGGTTGTTTTAAGTTTGTAAAAGGATAATCATAGTTTTACAGATCCAAACATTGTGTGCTAAAAGGGGAAAAGAAACTAATCTTCATCAAATAGATTATCTGCTAGCCTAGGAAAGAAGGATAACAATGATTTCAAAAGGAGACACCTAGTTGGTTTTCAAGGGTGCCCTCTTTACTTAGAGACAGAGGAAGATAGTAAATTAAGGGAGGAAGGGCTTGTTATTAGTGCAAAAGGGCCCTTATGTTGGATAAAGAATAGAGTTTAGCTTTGGCAGGGAGACTCATCATTCCAGGTCAAGAGCTTGTACCACATAAAATAGAGAATCATTGTTTAAAAACCTAGTGCCTTGTGAAAGTTTAAAATTGGTTTTTCAAGTACATAAAAGCTCATGCAGTCTATAAAGAGAAGACAGAGTTTTCTTTGAAAGCTTCTTACTCAGCGACAGGAAGACTACCTTTTTCTTTTTTTTTTAGAGAAACAATGATCATCAAAGAGGGACAGTTTGTTCAAAGGGGAAGCACAGTGTTTTTTCACAAGTGTACTCTTTGCTTAGAAACGAGAGAAAGGACATGATTAAGAAAGAGTTTTGATCGGTTTATAAGAGGTTGCTTGCCTCTTAAATAGTCATTTCAAGTGATTAAAGGGAAAGAGTGTTTGTGTCAAAAACAAAAGGGGACTTGTCTTCAAAAACTACAAATAGATCTTATTAAAGGCCTTGTTTTCTCAAAACACAGTGCTAGAGAAGTAAATATGTTTTCATTTAACAAATACTTGTTTGCCAACTAAAGAGAAAAGCAGTAGTCTATTTTTCAGTACATTTCAAGGTCTCATTTAGTAAGTCGGTGAAGGGTATCAAAAGAAAAAATGCCTCCAAAGAAGGACAGTAGAAGTGGGTATCACAATAGGTATGAGCCTATTACAACTCAAGAGGTGAATGAATCTCCTTCAGTACTCTTCAATTTTCATGAAGTAGGATGCTTGGATTTTTGCCAAAAAGTCTAAGAAGTAAAAAATCACCCTCCTTTGACACATTTGTTTTCTTTGAGGCTGCAAGGAAAGCATGTCCATCTAGTAGGTCTAGATTTCAAAATCACTCCTAGGGCTATCTCCAAAGCAACTAAGATCCCCTGTATAGGAGAAAAGTGGTTCAAACAAACATACCTAGATCTGAATCACTATAAACCCTTTCTAAAACTAGACCATCAGGATGCTTGCCAAGCTATTTTCCCTTTTTCTCACTTGTTGAGCAGCTATGCCCCCCTCATGAAAGTCATCATGAATTATTTCACATGTGAAGGGAGGTTTTCCTGGATTTATGCCTATCACATCAGGCTTCTTATGCATTTCACAAGAACTCAGTTGTTGAACCTACCTTTCTTCCTCTATAGAAGCATTGACAAGATGGCCTCTACTGTCCAAAAGAAGCCCTCCACTCAACAACAAGCTTGTTTATTTCATCATTCCCTTATCAAGATCATCATCCTCCATCAACTTGAGAAAAAGGGAGTTTCTTGGGACTCTTTCATCTCCCATATCTATTTTTCCATTGCCTCTTCATCTCATGCACCTTCGTCACCATCCACTCATCATGTTTCTCCTTGTTCTAGTAAATCCACTCCTAAAAGGAAAAAATCCCATTTGATTGAGAGTGAAGAAGAGAAGAGGAAAACTATTAATGAAGAAGGGCAAAGTGACAAGAAGCAAACTAGTAATGATGAGGAACAAAGTAAAGAATATAAACATGACAGCGAGGAAGAAGGAAATGATGGTGAGCATGACGAAAATGATGCTGAGCATAGCAGTCATGAAGAGGAACATGATGGTAGCCAACACAGCAGTAAGCATGATGGTGATGAGGGACAAAATAGTGAAGCTAAAGAGCACAGCAGTCATGAAGAAAGTAGTGACAGAGATGAACAAGACAGTCCTCAAGAAAAAAAAAAAAAATGGCAGCCAAAATAGTGATGATAAGGGTCATAACAGTCCTCAAAGAGACACAAATGATGAGAAATAAGACAACCCTCAAAAAGCAATGATGATGGCAAGAAAACACCAAACAGTGAGCATTCCGAAGGGGGTAGCATGGAGCAATAAGATTAAAATAGTCCTAAGGGAAGCCAAGACCAAATCAGTGACCAAGTTGAGCAACTACAAGTAGACAAAAATCCTCTCTCTTCTCCTCAACACAGCCAAGAGCATGTGCTAGCTACCTCTCCTAGGCAAGGGGCCATGAATCTTCCCCCAAAAGTGGTGAAGCCTAGAAACACTAGATCTGCAAAGAAGAAGATCACTCCAGCAGTGACTAGCAATGTCACAAGAGCGCTAAGAAGTAGAGGCAAACTTCCTAAGAAGAGTATTGTTTAATTTCCATAGAGGAAGAGGACCAAGAAGTCTATCCAAGGCAAAGGGAAAGAAAAAGAGGAACAACAGGAGAGTAGTCATGAAAAGGAAAGGGAGTTTGACATCATACAGATAGACAGTGATGATGGGGATGATGAAGCTAGAATTCCTTAGGCTTTTTTACAAAACAGAGAAGCCCAAATTCATGACCTACAAGCTGATCTAGAAATTTCAAAGGACCTCATACATGTTCTACAGATGAAAAACAAACAAATGAGTGGTCAAATGGTAGTTTATGAGGCTCGGGCTTTCAAATACCAAAGGGAAGCCTATAAAGCACAAGTCAAGATTGAAGAGCTTATGGGCGAATTTGATGATACTGAAGAAGAAGAAGAGCAGCCAATGAGAAAGAGGCCTAGGACTATGGGTCTCAAGAAATATTTGGATAAAAATAAGGAAGAAGAGGTAGCCCTTGTTCAATCTTATCCTCTCACTCCATTGCTCGCCCAAGAAATAGAAAATGATAAATAATCATGGCTTGAAAGGGCCAACAATCATTTTGAGGATAAATTAGAGAAATCTAATAGAGACTTGAGTCTACAAAAGAAGATGACCAGGCACTACAAGAAGTTGAACCAATTTTCCCGAAGAAAGCTCAAACTTTCTCAAGAAAGGCTCAAGGCCGTCCGAAAGAGGCGCCTGGTAGAAAAAGTGGAGAAAGGCATATCAAGGCTTGAAATATTGGCCTCAGCTTCCTTACATGCTTCTAAGAACCCATAAGGGGCTTGCTCTCCAAAATTGAGAAAATTTTTACATGATTTTGTTTTTTGTGTTTTTTGGCCATAATTGCACATTTTGCAAGGCGCTGCCATGGGTGCTAGGAGCATCCTCAGATCATGAAAGTCATGTTTTTGGATGGAATAAATTTTGAGGAAGCTACTCACAAATTTTCAGATCCAAAGGAGGTGTTTTGGTCCCCCAAAGAGGCGAAAAACAATGATTTTTTAACTTTCTGCCTCACATATTAGCAAGGGCTACTTTTCTGGTTTTTTCTACTCATTTCCGTTTTTGACATACTTCCAGGGATCAGTTAGGGAAAAATCAAGTAGTTCTAGAAACTAGAAATCCATGGATTTCCAACGAGCCATCACAGGCTTCGTTTCGACATTGGGAGGTCCCTCAAAAGTTGTCTACAAGACGGAAATTTTCTGTTGCTACGTTCCTGTAGCATTTTGGCAGAAAAGGCAGATTTCTGAAGATGCTCATCCAAATGTGCGTTAAGACTTTTTTAGCCATTTTCAGTCATGAAAAGTCAATGTTATTTCCATTTTTAGCATTTTATAGATATTTTTGAAGATATTTTGTGCCTTGGGCTTCGCAAAGCCTCAAGGACAAAATCAGATATTTGCAATGGGCCAATGGCCTTCTAGATGCTCTTGGATAGTTTCTTTCTCTTTAGCCTATATATTCCAAGAGATTTCATTGTATCAAGGAGGCTGAACTTGATGTTATAGAGCAATACATGGTATTACAAGCTTGGAAGAAATACTTTGTCTCATGAAGTGGATAATTTCTTGTGTGTTTTGGATGGTGGAAGAGGACTGTTGTAGGATTCCATGACTTGGTAAATGGTATAGGTTCCTTATCTGTTATGTTTCCTTAGTTTATCATACATGTTTTCATGCTTCTTGCTTCTTTGTGGGAGGCGATAAAGAATAAATTTGAGACATTCCCATGGAGGCACCTCATGTTTGGGAAATAACTCCGTAGAGGTCGTTGGGTCAGAAACCTCCACAGATCGAGGCATACTATTCAAGAAGGACTCACACAACCAAACTTGTACGCTAAAAACTAGATATTATCGGTTGTAGAACTCACCCATAGATCCTACGTTTGATGTAGATCCCATGGGGTCCAAACCCCAGCAACTCTTCTTCCTCTTCAACCTGAAAATCAAGAAGAAATGTGTACGGGAATCTAGTTGTACAACATATATCTTTCCTGAATGTCAGTATAATCCATGTGAAACATCATATAAACAATAATAAGTGTTTAATTAACAGTCTTTTCAAATATATAAGAAGATATTAACACGTGAATTCGGAAACAAGATGGTTCTTCTTCATTACGAACAACATGTACAATAATAGAAAGGTGGAGAGATCACCTGAATCCTTCCACGATCTTCGAACAGACCGTCGTCCGGATCCGTCCCACCCTTGCCTCGCTAGGATTCTTTCAAGACTTGTGCACACGAGATGACATATAAGCTGATGAACATCTCTAGGAAACAAGGGTTTCCTGTAAAAATCTGGGAAGTGTAGGAGGCACGGGAAATCAGACTTGAATTGGGCTCCAACAGAGTATAATGTCTATAATTTTCTCTCTCCCTTAGGCCATGCATATGAGGGGCTTTTTATATTCCCTCAAAGTAGTTTCAATCTGTTGGAAATAGTTGGCCACGGGCTGGAGTGGTTGAATTATAGGAATAACCATCAACCTAGCCTCGAAAATAGGGATTTTTATATATATATTTAATGATTTTAATGGCATATGTGGAAAATTTTGGGCATACCCATGTATGGGATTTTAAACACTATTTTTTATGAACTTTATTCAAGTCTGTGGGAATGGGTGCCCAAGGCCAAAGAGACAATCATGAATCACATGAGGGTGAAAAATGATGCTATAATAGATGCCCCCTAATATATGAGGTCAGAAGGGGTACATGATGGCCGAAATATATTATGCACATAGAAAGAACTTCGCAAGGACAAGAGAGGACTTCACCAGATTTCAGCCTGCCAAAAACCAATGAAAGAAAACAGAGAGTCAACTCATGCTGAGGCGGGCATACCCATGCTCAGTCCAAAAATACATCATATAGAAAGTAGTGAATAGATCCAACATGTATACAAGTATATCTGAACTGAAAGTACACAATGAATCATCTGAGCATGGCCCGGAAGTGTAAGTCTGAATCAATGTCCAAGTATCACATATAGAAAGCTGATCAAGGATGGTGCAACTGGATGTCTGATCATATAAGTAACTGAATCTCCAAGTACCGAATCATAAGAGGTGGAACAAACGGTACAATCACGCAACTCGGGAGCCAACATATAGGATGTTGCTGTACTGAACTGCAACATATAAGGGTGGACGGCATCACTGGCAGAAACTGAATGGACTGTCAAAAGTGAACCGAGAAATGCTGATGCAACCCGAGGTCTTCACCGATCACTATGGCACAATTCTACACAATGGGAATAAATGAGTTGAAGTCGACCATGTGAGAAATCGTTGGATTACCGGTCAATGATGTATACCGTTAACCAACGCGAGACAACCCACCAATAATGAAAATGAGTGTCAAGGTGCCCCAGTACAATCTAATAAGTGCGAATGAATGAGTTGAAGTCGAACACTTGAAAGAATCTACCAATCAGGAGGCAATGATGAATCCCCACTGTCGATAGCGAAGAGTCTGCCACTGATGACTGCAAACCCTAAGGTACTGACAAAAAGACTCTAGACCTTATTCCCAGAGCAATGAGTCTGAGTCGATGGGAAAAGATCTGCTGGAAGGAAGGCATTAAGGCATCCCACATCAGTCCAGCGCGAGTGTAACCCGCAGGCCAAGATTTGGAAGGAATCAGACGAAGTAGAGTGATGGAACCAAAACCGAAGTACGTTTCCGACATGCACAAGATGAAGCTAGCGCATGGAAGAAACCCTCTGAACCAACCAATAATGAAAGCTGACACAGAGGCGAGATATCCACCGATAGGGTCAAATGGAAATCAAGGTACTACACGAATCCCAAGTGTGATAATGTATGCTGACGTCGAACACAAGGAAAACCACTCAGTCAAAGACCCATAATGATGATCAAAGGCCGAGCATAAGGTCACCTATCAATGATGGAAATAGGGCCAAGGTGCGGCGCTAGGTTTACTCTCAGAGAAATATGTCGTAGTCGATAAGAGACAAATCTACTAGCAAGAAGTCAATGGAGACCTTCTGAAACCGACACGATCAAAGACCAAACATCTGATGTGATAGAACAAGATACTGACAATACTAGGAAGGCCGAATGAATAATAAGTCAAGAGACACCGTAGAATGGCCAACTCTGGTTGAACTTCCCTTGAACAAAAACATGACTCGTGATGACCATGGCAGTAAATAATGACACTGTATAACTCTGTTATGCAAGAGGCAAAAACAAACTCTCCATATGATTGGAAGAGATAACCAACCGGAGGAGGACTGATCAGTGAAACAAGGTAACAGCTGAACCTAGTTCAAAACTAAAACCATCCCAAATGAAGGAAATATATAACGGTATGTGCTTTGTTCAAGGGCGACAAACAGATACTGTACTGCCATCAAATTATGAAGTAACATCCCGTTCCCGCTCTTTTTGTCATATTTAATTTTTTTTTGTCTTTTTCATATAATAAGCCTGAAAAATAATAGAAGAATGCTATAGTACAATGGATAGAACGAGTATTAGGAAACAGATGCCCTAGTTCCTGGAATAGGAACCATCCTATGCCCAATGCAAGGTGGCGGAAACTGGTCAACGATACTCGAAGGAATGTTCCATCCATGGGTAATAAGGGTGTCAAGTTGCGATAGCTAAGTGCATGCAATGGTTAAATTGTACAAAAAGTCAAGGTCAAAAGATGGCTTAAACATCGAATCCAAATGAAGCCGGCTAAAGGCCAGGATAAAAAAGTAGCCAATATGCAATGCAATAATACAACTCAACAACACCAGGGAGCCTTTAGGGTAATGGCCAGAAAAAATGATAGTGAATAAGAAGAATGAAACTTCAACACATAAGTCATGGCGGGGCTAAAGAGGACTCTCGAGCCTACATAAAGCGCAGCATGGGCAGCAAGTGCTAGCGAGGAACTAACTAGGTAGCCCATGTAAAGGAAGGCTCTACCACCAAGTCATGATTAAATAATCAACGAGTGAAATGGGTGAAATACTCATGACCTGATGGGATCGACCCTACGGCAAGTGATCAGAATGGAGGCTAGTATGAAAAATGCAACGGAAAGTGGATTTCCTAACCTATATGCCAGTGAAGATCATATACCTGCCATAACAGGTCAACAGTCACGGATAAAAAAAAACCTGAAAAATCTCAACTTCATCAAAATGTACCTGAAAATATACCAATCTTGACACTTACAAGCACCCATGTTATGCAGCTTAAGATAGATTGAAAAAGAAAATAGGCATAACAAATTTTTGCAAAAGATTTTCAATTTCTGGGCATAAATACACATGTTACCTCACATTTGATTCATTATTACTTGCTAATTTAGAAAAAAAAAAGCTCTAGAGAAAAAACCCTCTTTCGTCAAAACAGGAGCAATCAGGGGTCAAACTTCACTGGATCAGTCAGGTAAGCTCTTAATCCATCATTATTATCAATTTTGTCCATTAATAGAGTTAAAATTTGGAAATTTCACCATAATAAATATTTGTTTTGATTTAGGGCTCTGCGTATATGCAGGTTCGTGTGGACGAGCCTGCGTATGATACGCGACTGTTTGCAAGGGAAGTCGCGTATGCTTAGTCCGTGATGTAAAAAATGCATCTAATGAACAAATAAATGAATTTTTTTAGGATGACGATCACTTGGAGGGAACATGAGCATAGTGCAATTGATAATGAAGTGATGCAAGATCAACAATCGCTCGACATCCTCCGAAATTGCGGATTGCTAAAATTCGTCAAAATGCCAAACATGAAAAGTAACGTCTGGTTGCTTGAAATGCTGGTAAATTACTGGGAACCGGAGGAAGATTGCTTCGTGATAGACCAAATGCCTATACACATAGAGGTGGAAGACATCTACTTCATTACTGGACTCTCACAGAGGGGAGACCCAGTAGATTTGCACGGCAAGCCTTTGGGAGGGCTTACGGTGGAGGACTATGTCCACGTCTACTGTGTAGAGGGGTCCAAAAAAGTAGGGACTCAGATTGCCATAAAAGATTTGAGAGATCTACGCATGAAGATTCTTCTGTTTACCATCGGCAGGGTAGCAGGATCTGCTTCCTTACATCAGGCATCCAAGACCTAGATGAGCATAGCTGTGGAATGCCTAGTTCACCTATATGATTGGTGTACAGCTCTGTTAATCAGCATGAAGAAACAACTGACCTCCATCCAAAAAGCTAAAAAAAATCATTTCGGGTATGGAACCATTTTGATGACATTCTTCTTTGAGAAGATTCCTGGGCTTCGACCCAAAGTGATCTCCTCCATCAATAGCCCAAGAGACCCAAGAATTGCCCGATGGGCTAATCTGATGAAGACACTGGGGGGAAGTGAAGTTCCCTGAACCACTTGGGACGACGAGTTCTTCCAATGGTGGGAGGAACAAGTCATCGCAGTGGAGGACTACCCCTATGCCGGGATGGATTTCCGCGGTGATCCAGACCTTGTCCTTCTACCTGGCGCGGCATGGGGCGCAATCGGTGAGATTGCAATTTTTTAATTATATGATTTTTTGATGATTTTTTCAATATATGTGAAAAAATGTGAAAACAAAACATGTTTTTTGATTGGATTCAAAATGACTAAAAATATTATTATGACCATGATACAAATACTAGACCAGTTCGTCCTGAGGGCTACCCACGGCACAAGCGCCGCAGAGGTGAGGCAGATACTAAAGACCCAGGCAGGACCCTCCATGCTATTCAGAGGAACTTGGAGGGTTTGACTCGTCAAGTGCCTATGGCTGCTGTGGAATATTTACCTGAGGCTATCCAGAGATGGGTAGTGGGAGTACCATGTGACTGGGTGCAATTATTCCACCGTGTCGTTACTGCCATCGTGTTCTATAAGAACACAAATATTGGGCAGGAGCCACAGGAGTATATAGACATGATTACTGGATGACTGTATATTTTTGATACTGAACATGATCGGGCATAAGCCCTGATTTTGTATGACATATGGATCCAAAATTTTGTATAGTTTTTGAACACTCTGATGATATATATATACAGTGGTTTATGATGCGATGTGACAAATGTAAAAAAAATGCATGATGTGTTTGATGATTAAATTGAATGATTAATATGCCAATCAATTTCTTGATTAGCTAATAAGTCTGCCATCCAATTTTATGTACGAGGAATATGAATGAATGTTAAAAACTGAAATGATCGTTGTAACAAACGTACCCTCAAAATAAACTGGAGTAAGAATGGATCTCGAACCCAATAAGTATTGTTCAACTGTGACACCACCAGCTGGGAGTCCAAGAAAACTACCAATGAATCAACACCCAAAGATATGGCCTCCAAGAGTAGATAAATAACTGCAGTGTACTCTACTACATTATTGGAAGCAGGACCAATGCAGACTCCTCTTGATACTAACAATTGACCGGATGGATAATGAAGCACCCAAGCCGTGGAAGCCAAGTTTCGGGTGTGTCTACTAGCACCATCGGCGAAACCATAATGACTCATGACATTCGACACAACCTGCCAAAGCAGATCAAAAACATCACCATCACATCAAAGACCAAAAAACCAGATATGTACAAAACAAAACTAACTATATACAAAAGTAAGATGCCAGGCTGAAACTAGGTATAATACCTTTTCAAATAGAGCCCATTTCTGGGCTCCGCCAACTCATTTCCTTCAAAATCAACCAAGGCATACGCTCCTTTTTTAAGGACTCTTTTAACGATGAAGGGGCCATACCACATAGACTTAAACTTTCCTGCGCCCAGGGCATCCTTCTCTTGGGCATAGACCAAAACGAGGTCACCTTCCGAGAAAACCCTAGGTTTGACCGCCTTATCGTACTGAACTTTGACTCGTTTCTTATGTGCCTCATTCATCGTAGCGGCATCCCGACGCTGCTCATCAAGATGTTCCAGATGAAGGAGATGTTCTTCGAGACTAGAAGTGTCAGGAAGAAGCTCAACAGCTAACTTTAGAGAAGGAATCTCACATTCAATGGGGAATATGGATTCCAGCCCGTAAGCTAGTTGAAACGGAGTAAAGCTAGTTGCATTTTTCACTGACGTCCGGTATGCCCAAAGTGCAGGATACATCATGATATGCCAGTTGGATCGAGCTTTATCAATCGTCCTTTGAAGAATGGTCTTCAAGGATTTGTTCACGGCTTCCACTTGCCCATTGGCCTGAGGATAATAAGGAGACGAATGCTCCTACCGAAAACCTAATTTTAGAGCTAACTCAGCCATCATGCTATTCTGAAAATGACTACCATGATCAGTGACAATCTCTCTAGGAATACCAAAACGAGCAATAACCTGGTTGAAAAGAAAAAGAGCTGTTGTCTCACCATCATTCCCAAAAGTAGGCATAGCCTCGACCCACTTCGTAAAGTAGTCTACTGCTACAATAATGTACTTGTGACCTTTAGCCGAAGGTGGGTTACAAGTAGTATAATCAATACCCCACTTTGTAAAGGGACCGACAGTAATGACTGGAAAAAGCAGAGCTGGATGAGCGCGCATTTTTCGAGTATAAATTTGACACGGATGACACTTTTTGACCAACTCCATACAATCTTTGAAAATCGAAGGCCAAAAGTACCCAACACGCAAGATCTTTTGGGCTGTAGCAAGCCCAGATAAATGACCACCACAAGCTCCACTGTGGCAATCATTTAGCACAGCCTCATCTTCTTCGAGATTTAAGCAACGTCTCAGGATTGAATCAACCCCTCGACGGTATAAAGCATCACCAATAATCAAGTAATTCTTAGCCAAGTGACGCAACTTACGGCGCTCATCTTTCGAAAAAGTAGAGGGAAACTTCGCAGTCTAAAGATACACAATGATATCTCCATACCAAGGATCCTGTGGAGAGATAAGAAACAAATGTTCATCCGGGAAGGATTCATCATAGACTATCTCTTCTCCACAGGGCAACTCAGAGATTAATTCCGCGAAAACTAATGATTTCTTGGACTTGGCAGACATAAACTCAAGATCAAATTCTTGCAAAATCACAATCCATCTATTGTATTTTCCCCCAATCACTCGCCTACTGAGAACAAACTGAAATGGATTGGCTGCTGCCAAAACATAAGTCTTTCGTAGAAGAATATAATTTCTGAGTCGTTGTACAGCATGAACAGCTGCTAAAGCCAGCTTCTCTATCGGAGTATATCGAAGTTCAGGTCCTACCAAGCCTCGAATAAGATAGTATATAACATGCTCTGCAAGAGCATCATCCTCCTGAACCAGAACCATACCAATAGTAGATTCTGCTGCTGTAAGATACAAAAGGAAATCCCTGCTACAATCAGGTGGACTCAATATAGGAGCAGAGGTCAATGCTTTTTTCAAAGCATCGAATGAGCACTGAGTGAAGTCATCCCAAAAGAATGGGACTCCCTTTTTCAACAATCTCATAAATCCTTTGGTAACTTCAACATAATTTACGATAAATCTCCGAAGAAAATTAGCTTTTCCTTGTATAATTTGAAGTTGACGAATAGATGACGGGGGAGGCAACTGAAGTATTGCCTCAACCTTGAAGGGATCTACCCTAATCCCTTCGCTAGACACTATGAATCCCAATAACCGACCAGATGTGACCACGAAAACACACTTGTTCGGATTCAACCTAATCTTGTAGAAACGACATCGTTCAAATACTTGACGAAGGTGAGCAGGATGATCAATTCTCTTTCGAGAAAGAGCAGCTAAATCATCCAAATATGCCTCGATAATATGTTTAATGTCATGTAAGGCATAAGACATGGCCTGCTGAAAAGTAGCCCCAACATTTTTAAGACCAAAAGGCATCTTCTTGTAAGAAAAAGTACCCCAGGGACAAATAAAGGCAGTCTTATGCTGATCTTCAGGACGGATAGTAATCTGATTGTATCCGGAGAAACCGTCCATGAAGGAGAAAATCTCATTACCGGCACACTCATCGATAATCTGATCTATAAATGGTGTGGGGTAATTATCTTTCGGACATGCTTTATTAAGGTCTCTGAAATCAATGCAAACTCGAATTGTTCCTTGTTTTTTATCTACCGGAACAGGGTTCGAAACCCACTCTGTCAAAGGAACAGGGAAAATAAATCCCGCCTTGAGCAGCTTCTCCACCTCGGCTTTGATAGCTGCAGCCTTCCTAGGATTGACCAGATGAAGTTTTTGCCTCACAGGCTTAGCGTTTTCGTAAGTCTTGATCTCATGCTGGACAATAGATGGATCTATACCAGGCATTTCCTCATAAGACCAAGCGAACACATCCCTAAACTCTTTAAAGAGGTCAGTGTAAAGTTGAATCTCTTCAAGGGAACATTCAACTCTGATGAAGACATTCTCTATAACATTGGGATCTCTGGAAATGTTCACCGGGATAGTCAAAGAAATCACAGCCATGTTCTTTTCAGCATACACCTGTGCCGGTGCTAAAGGGTTCAGGACTGGGTGAACAGGACCAGAAGATGAAGGACTTGGAAAACTCGATTCAACTTCGCTCAAATTAGGTAAAAAGTAAGACCGATGATGCAAATCATCCCACGGTCTATCTACACCAGTCATAGCTTCCAGGATGGCTTCTTCAGATGGAAGAGTGGTATCAAGGCAATCCTGGGCGGAAGAAGAACTAAGTGTCCAAGCCAGAACCACAATGCCATCCAACTCCTCTGGAGAAAGAGAAGCTGGAATGGACTCTGCAGAGTCAACAATAGATTGATAAGCGATCTCAGTTGCAGACATTGGAAATGCCATTCCACCAACTTGACCTTCCGCTAATGTGGAGGTAGGGGAAGGTAAGGTCCAAGGGTCTGAAAAATAATGAGTTCTGAAGAACTCTCTTCGAACAAGAACCCTAGAGGATGAAATTGGAATATCGAAAGTACCCATCAAAGAAGAATACATTCCAACCCCTAAATTCTCGACAAGCGGCTTGGCATTATCCACCTTTGGGATAGTTGATTTAGTAGATGCATTCGGGTCTACAGGAGAACAGTCCAGTTGATCAACTGTAACAATCCTCCCTTCGTGAGGGAAACAAATAATCCGAAATAATGAGGATGCAATAGCATCCATCTCATAAATCCAGTTTCTCCCCAACAGAAGGTTGTAGTCCAAGCTTGCATCAACTATCTCAACCTCGATATTTACAGTTTTTCCCCCAACACAGATGGGAAAAGCTAGGATAATGCCATGCGATCTGTGAGAATGACCATCAAACGCAGTCAGAAGAGTAGCAGATGGAACAGCTGCGGGAGATCCAATTCCCTTCCAACATGCGAGAGACATCACACATGTGGAAGCACCCTCATCAATGACCGTCCGAAAGATATTGAATTTCCGAAACGACGATTTGATATGAAAATCCATATGATACGGGAGTCTCTTTTTAAAATTAGACATATCGAATGTAATCACAAGAGAGTTCTTTGGATCGACAGCCCCAATAGCAGTGAGCAAAGCACTGCGTTGAGCTGGGCAAGACTGGAGCACCTCAAGAGCAGACATAGCACAAGGGCTCTGCGCCAAATCTTCTACAACAGAGTAGTTCTGGGCAGCCCTGGCATTTGGATTAATCATCGTATGCTTAGTAGATTTTTTTGGCATCCAAGGTATAGGCTCAACAATAGGCCTCGTAATATGAAGCGGCTCAGTACCATCGGGAGCACCCTTGGCTTTCAAAGACTCAGCTTCACCATAATCATGGGATCTCGTGGCGATATCCTCGTGAGAACTCATCATATATATGTTTGACGGATTTTCCCCTTCCTGGGTGCCCCCAGAGGAAGCCCCAGTATTTTGATTCGCGCCAAAAACTAGCTGTTGCCCTTGCGGAAAAGGGTTTGTCAACACAGCCTGGGAACTAGCAGAACCCTGCTGAGCTAACAAGCGCTGCGCATCTTGAATATTAGGGCAAAGGTGAGTAATATGATCTCCAGTACATAACTTGCATGGAAACTTCACTTTATTTTTATCCTTTGGACCCTCACCAACATGCTCGTTGGATTTATTTGCATTACCCTTCCCATCCTTGCCCTTTTTCTTATTATTATTCCGTCCCTTCTTCTTCCCTTCGGATTGTTGATTTCCTTTAGGGTTGGAAGTCTGAATGGCATTTACCGACAAAGATTGAGAAGGCGATGACTCAGTAGGCACAGCCTAACCAGAAGAAGCAGATTGTATAGACAACTGCTGCAATTGGCTAAGCAGGTTAGCTGCACCACTATTGATCGACCCAATAAGTCCATCACCATGAGGACCGGGTTTAGTCTTGGATATGTCTAATTTGGAGCAAGGAGCATTAGGCAAATATTTATAAAGGACACCAGACTGAGAATATATCAATTCAAGCTGTTGGGCCCTGAAATAGCCTGCTCCTCAGAAAATACCCCTGACAGGGATACATCTTTAGAAACATCTGCCTGCAGAGATTTCAAAAACCACTCCAAGAGAAATTCTTCCAGAATATAAGCTTTAATGAGCCTCTTCCTTCTCCACCATTCCTGAATATGATCGGAAATGTGGGTTGCCTCGTCCTGCTTAAAATTAGCTAGGAGTTCAGTCCTGGCATCATAACAGACAGGCAACTGGAAATGATTTAGAAATGTAGTAGCCAGATCTCCAAAAGTAGCAAAACTGCCCCCAGTTAACTCAATGTACCACTTGGCAGCATTTCCAGTCAAGGTGCGTTGAAACAACCTCAACCTAATCGAATCCTCGATCAGGGAGTTAGATGAACACCATAGATGGAAAGTGGTGATATGATCAACCGGGTCCTCTCCATTCTTGCCTTCAAACTTTGGAATGTCTGAAGGTAGTTTGGTAGGAACCGGAGGCCACCCCGAACTATATCGGATTGGATCATTTGTCAATTTCGATAAATCTGGCAAGTTTAAAGTTGCCAGAAAAGGTAAACGAGGAGGGGCCTGAGAATTCCATCTTTGGTGGGATGGGTTCCCAACATTCTGAAAAGAATAACCTGGATTTGATGAGGCACCAGGTTGCCAGAAAGAGCTCGTAGAAAATTTTGGGCCATAGGACAATCCTTGTGACCCAGTATTTGGAGAAGGACCTCCTTCCAACGTAGAGTTACCATAAACCGGACTAGTTCCCCCCACTGAAGTAGTGAATGAAGAGGAAACCCCCTGATAGGGGTTCCAAGCATTAGAAAAAGGGGAAAAAGCCTGATAAGTACTCGACGAAGTGAATGGACAATTCACGCGACGCCAACGAGCGGGTCCCTGCCCCCCTTTGCTATAAATATGGGGTTCTAGACGATAAAGTAATTGAACGACGGCCTCGGACCAAGGGGTTCGCTGCGAGTGCGGGAAGTAAGAAAGGAAGACAGGTTTAAGACTAGGAACATGCCCACCTTCGAGAGAGCCCTTGTGAAAAGAAGCCAGCCACTAGCATAGAGGACATGGGTGCGGATGCAGCTTCGGCGGTGGAAGAGAAGAAATGAAGGAATCTCTTTATTTACGATCTCTACAACACCCTCCAAAATTTTGACTACCATTTCAAATTTTCGGAGCCCCTTAGAAACAAAGAGAAATTACTAAGTCACTAAGTCGCAAAAGTAAACAATTCATGAAAACCGCGACCTAGCGACCTAGCGACTCCGCGACCTCAGGTCGCCAGGTCGCCAGGTCGCATATCCCCTAAACTTCTGAAAAATGCGACCTTGCGACCTAGCGACCTCGGGTCGCCAGGTCGCCAGGTCGCCAGGTCGCAATTTGGTAATTTTCAGAAAATCGCGACTTAGCGACCTTGCGACCCAGCGACCCCAGGTCGCTAGGTCGCAAGGTCGCCAGGTCGCAAAACTCAAAGTTTGACAAATTTGCGACCTAGCGACCTGCATTAATTGCCCGCACGTGCGACTTTCTATAAAAGGGAGGTCGCAGGTCGCATTTTTTACATTCAGCGATTTGTAAGGAAAATGCCTCTAACAGCTCAACTGACGAGTTTTTCCCAGGTAAGTTGCCATTTCTTCCTGCTGTTTCCGTTTTAATGATTTTCTTACTAAACCCATCTCCCCTGTAGCCTTTAAATTGTCTTTTGGCCATGCTTTAATGTTTTCTGAGGTTTTGCAAATTACATATTGCATAAATTGCCCAAAACCTCACTGTTTGCTGTTTCACCCCATGGCATCATCCCTTTACCTTTAAAATCATGCCACAGCTCTCCCTGGGCCCAGAAACCTTGCAAATTCCCAAGAGAAAGGGGGCAAAAAAGTTCAAGGCCGCGCGCACCAAACCCCCGGCAAGCCAGTCTGTGACCTGCGACCCAGCGACCTAGTCGCAAGGTCGCAGAGTCGCATTCTCTCCAGTTTTCGGGATTTGCGACCCTGCGACCCAGCGACCTAGTCGCCAGGTCGCTAGGTCGCACTTTCCATTGTTTTCGTAGATCCACGACCTAGCGACCCAGCGACCCCAGGTCGCCAGGTCGCAAGGTCACGCCCGGGCCCTGTTTGTGTGATCCGCGACCCAGCGACTCACCAGTCCAGTTTTACATTAACGCAGTTAGGTTTCATCACTAAATTGTAACTGGTTTTTATCGCCATGTCGTTCTTATCGTGGGACTCCTTTCTGAATTTGACAGGTGAAGACATAGAGTGCATACCTGTGCTCTCAGATTCTAGTGACATGGCGCCCCCGCTATCTCGGAGAAAGGACAAGAGAATAGTGGAAGAGATTGATGAGTTGGTGGTGGTGTCCCCACCCCCAATATTCCGAGATACATTATGTACTTTTTCGAAAGACGACAGCATGAGATTGTACCAGATTTATCAGGAGTTCGCCAAACTGCCAGAAGAATTTCCAGAAGATCTCCCAGACCGAGAAGTATACTTGGCAGTAAAGAGGTCCAAACTACATCTGGCAGGAGCGCATCCAGCCATATTCCCATGTCCAGAGATCATAGACTGGATCATACAAAAGAAAGACCCCGAAAATTTTGTGATCAGGGATTCCCAAGGCAGAGCTTTCACTACGCTGGTAGGCTCGGATGCACACATTTATTATTCACTTCCTCGCCCAAACCAGCATTTCTCTCCAGAATGGGCTGCGGCTCACGCCGTCCCAATAGTTGATACTATTAAACAATGGTGGGAGGAGCCCGAGAAGTTCAAAGTAAAAAAGAACCAGGAATACCCAGTGGCGAGCCTAAGGAAGGTTTACAAATTGGTTGCCGCCATGCTCTGCAGACTGTACGGGCACCCAGATTGCTCCACCTTCAGCGGCAGTTGGGCTACCATCATGGAATATGTGACAACACAAGGCACCCGTTTCAACTGGGCCGGCATAATGATGACGTCGATGCAGACCAACTTGAACTCGGCATTGGCCCCGGACGAAGGGATGCAGATTTTCGCTCGTACCTATGGCTTGGGTTTGCGCCAGTGAGTTTGATGGATGGGGCTGGCGGGACTCAATTAACGCAGGGTGTACAACTCAAAGTATTTTGGGAGTCCAAATACAAATAGGACATAGATCAGATCTCCCAAATATTTGTTCCCGCTCTGTACAGACATTTATTTGGCCAAGACGCCCCTTGCATGTCGTGGCGGGCCAAGGAGACTCTGGCTAAAGTGGCGCACTGGTTCCCTTTCCCTGGGTACACCTTCATCCGAGTCTTTGGCAGTTACAAGGCGCCACATGCTATGCCTTGCTTCGTGACGGACAAAATGCTGATTCAGGAGGTGTGCTTTCAAATGTCACACGGATTCTCCAACATCTTGTCTAAGGGCAAAAAGAAACCGTGGCCCACTTTGCCCCTCACCATTGGTGCATTCACAGTTAAAGACTTCAAGGAAGTGCTAGCAGAGGCAGAAGCAATGAGAAGTTATCAGCTGGGGGCACTTGAGCATCGAACATATGACCCAGAGAGGATTGTCCCTGAACACTGCCGGAGAGCCAACCTCAAGTGGACTTATCAGCATCTTGAACGCCCAGCGGAAGATGAGAGAAGAAACTGGTAAAATGTTGAAAGACAACTTGCTCCGGAAATTGACGTGGTCCAGGAAGACTCAGATGATCAGAACTTAGAAAACAGAAGGCGTCAGTTAGGAGGTGCCTCTTCATCTATACTCAAGAAATCTCGAATCAACACAGGGCCAACTCCATCCATCAAACAAAAGGAAGCAGAGGCAAAAGCCCAGCAAGAAAGGGAGGAAAAGCTAAAAGAAGAAGAGGAGGCGCGCCAAAAGAGTGCAACAACAACACAAAAGAAGAAGCTGGCCAAAGAGGCCAGGAAAGAAAAACCAGATAGCGAGAGCAATGGGCCGCCACTTTAAGCAGAAGTCCAGCAACTTTGAAACCAAGCTCTACCAGCAAATGAAGTCTCGCTTGCCATTTTCATGGTTTCCAGACTGCTGGCGAAACGAGGAAGAAGAGAGCCGAAATTGAAGCAGCAGCAGAAGCTGAACGGCGGAGGAAGGAAGAAGAGGAGAAGAACACGGAGGAAAGAGAGGATGACATGCTGGACGATCTTGAGGTAACTCCTCTCGACATACCTCAGGGCCGTACAAAACTCTCTGATGTTAGATCACCCCAGAGACAGGAAGAAGATGTGTTCGACCTGACCAGACTCACATTTGATCAGTTTTCGTTCAAAATCCGTCAAGAGAAGAGAAGGTCGTTGGCACAAAGTCCCTCTACATCATCCGCAGTATCCACAGGCAAGGATATAGTTTTGGATACCAGGACTAATCCGGTAATGATAGCGTCAGCAGGTACTGCCTTCGCTACGGCTACGGAAGAGAATGTAACCCGGATGAGTAGAGAAATAGTATCCCTACAAAACAGACTACACGCAGCTGAGCAACGCGAAAAGATAGCAGAACAGGAGAGAGCAGCATTGCAAGCAGAAGTCCAGCAACTTCGAAACCAAGCTCTACCAGCAAATGAAGTTTCGCTTGCCATTTTTAAGGAGTGTGAGGTGTTGGAAATGACTATGAGACAGGTATATGGTGAAATTTTCACCATCAAACAAACAGTCGCTCCTCTGGCAAGAGCACGAATGGAAACCAGGCAAAGACAAGATCAGCTCAAAGAGGCTTCACAGGCTTTGGACAGGATGATGGGTTGGACCATACAGTACCCTCAGGCACCTGAAAATTTGCCTAAGAGGGACTGGATCCACACGCAGGATGCAAAAGTTCAAATCCGCATAGCGATGCAATCTGGAGACAAATTGTCTAAAGACCTGGACAAAGTGATGTCCTCGTACGACCACCTGATTAGTGGTATCGACTCAATGCATACGCTGCATCACATCCCATCGCTTGGAGCATTAGAAGAGGATAAAACCTGGGAACAAGTAAACCAGGATATTCAAACATTCTTGCAACCTATCAAGCAGGCCGCAGCTGATCCAGAGCCCTCCGCATCTCAAGAGCATCTCAGTCAATTCATCGCCGCTCCAGCGCGGATTTATACCAAGCTTGCGTCGCTCTCAAATCAGATCAGACAGAAAAGGGAGACCTTAGTACCAAACGCTTTGGAATGTGTGCATAGGCTGAAGGAGGAGGTACCCCTGGTGTCTCCCATAGCGGCAGAATACCAGGCATGGCAGGATTTCCTCAGAGAACAACAGGTTGACATCCCTGACATTAACATTTCGCGTCCCGGCAGCAGCAAGTCCTGAGCAGCAAGTAGAACCAGGTCGCAAGTCGCACCAACAGGACAGGTCGCAGGTCGCACCTCCTACCTAGGTCGCAGGTCGCATCTCCTACCTAGGTCGCAGGTCGCATCACCTGCCCAGGTCGCAGAAGGAGTGGGTCGCGAGGTAACCCAAAGGTCAAGAAGGCGAACAGTCAAGGAAACCCAACGGACAATTTTTGGCATTATAAATACTCCTACGGGACATTGTAAAAAGGCGTTTCTTTTTTGGAAAAACTCAAGAGCTACATGCAATTGTATTGAAGGATTCTACACTTGAGCATATGAATATAGAGTCTTGTTAAAATACCCTATGGCTATGATGTGTTTTGCTGTATGAACACTTTGTGTATTTCCTCGAACAGTTTCAGAATATCCTATGATTAGTGAAGCTGCTCTTTTCATGTCATCGTTTATGCGTCATGGCTATCCGTGTTGTATCAATGATGTTCATTTTGTTATCTGTTCTATTAATGAATGTTAATGAACTATTTTGTTAGCATTTCGTTTCATATTTCAGGAAGTAAAGAGGTATCTTATCATAAAGAACTATTTCTTTTGTGATCAGACTACCGTACAAGCATTACCCCACAAAAGATGTGTTGCTAATGACATCTCTTGAGGTGTACGTGCTTTATCTATAATCTTGCTACGCATAGTGTTTGATTCGTGTTTAACACATTAATCTTGTATTATGTATCATGTGAATGAGTGTATGTCCGCAGATTCAAACAGGTTCTTTTGAGACCGAAGGGAAGTCATCTTAAGTGGTAGCCGGACCCACACCCCGGACGGGATCCCTACTCCAAACGGTTTAAGGTCTAATTGGGGCTTTCTACCGGGGAGATCCCCTACTGTTGGCCGGACAAATTTTCCCGTCAACAGAATTGGCGCTAGAAGGAGGGCTGAATGGCAGCCTCCCAGCACACAACAAACATCCCATCACAAACTCCCCAAGGGGAGGTCATAAACAATGAAACTAACCCTCCTCTTCCAGAAGATATTCCAGGAAGGGAGCTTCGATATTATGAAATCACTAGGGAGCAGCTGAGAGCCTTACGCCCAGCTGCCCGAGATCTTGTCAACCATTTACGGTTCACTCCAATCATGGAATACCTTGCCCATACTAGAACTCCACCCGAGAACATCACCCGTAACGGTGCCATCGCTAGTACCATACCCGAGCTCGTAAATCTCATGTTGGAAGACCTCGCAAATGCCGTTGAAGAAAATGATCCTATCCTCCAAGAGGGCGAAGAGTTTGCTGACACCGAGCCTTTCCCCGACGCCCAGCCTAACCAGACTCGACAAAAAAACAACCAGGCACACCCCCCACCCGGGGATGGTGAGGGAGGCAGAGGCCGAGGAAACATAGATGGGGGAAATAGAGCTCGTATAAATGAAGGAGATAGGAATAGAGGCCGAGGGGCCGGAGGTAGAGGAGATAGAGGCCGAGGCCAAGGAAACCAAGCTCGCAACCGCCACCCAAACCCAGTAAGGCCTCCTGTAAACAACTTGGGATATCTTAGAGATTTTCTGCACCGTGGGAGACACCAAGACGAACACTCCCGTCACGAGTCAGAAGCATCGGTCTCAGGTTCGGAAGGTGAGTCTGAACATCAGTTTAGGCAACACCAGCGGGCGAGAAGAGTGCAACCCCTGGCATGGATGGCTCAATCTCCGTTAAACCTTTTAGGCCCGCTCCAGGATCTGCCTAGATATCCAGAGAAACATCTCCCTAAGTTCGACCCTGAGAAGGGCACCTTAGCTGAAGATCATATCAGCAGCTTCTATTTGTCTCTACAAATCATGAGAGTCCAGTCCGATGATGTCGCATGTCGACTGTTTCCCCATACCCTCGAAAACAAGGCAGCCACTTGGTACCGCTCTCTCCCCAGTGCCTCCATCACTTCATGGGAACAATTCCGTCGCATTTTCCTGCATAAGTTTTCAGAAGATAAAACTCCTTCCATGCTTCTAACTGAACTGAGCACCATCAATTGTCAAAAAAAGGAAAAGGTTAAGGACTTCAACCAACGCTTTGCTACCATACTGCAGAAATTTCCTCCAAACTTAGCGTTGGATGACTCAATCACTATTGACTACTACACCAAAGCCCTACCTAGAGATATTGCAGTTTTCGTGAAACGTGAAGCCCGCGCTAACCTTACGGCTAATTATGAGGCTGCTCTCGCTGTGGAAAAAGACATGCTTTCGATAGGAGCCATCGATCATGAAGGGAGAGATGATCACAAGTCTAACACAAAAATAGGTCAGTCCTCCACTCCTAAGACTACTGATAGGGATAGAGATGCTTTTGACTTTGAAAGCATGGCCAAAACGCTCAAGCATTTAACAAATGAAGTCACTGACCTCAGGAGAAAGGGCGCAGAAGCCACGACTAGTAGTAGACCACCAAAACCTTTTTTCAGGAAAAGTAATCTCAATACTAACAGACCTCCGTCCAACACAAATACTGCTCTCAATGTGGAAGAGATAGGGAAAGATAATTTCTGTTCTTTCCACCAAGCTGCCCATTCCGAGAAAACATGCCCTCAATGGATTGGCAGCATGACAACAGTAGTTAATCAGCTTTTAGATGATCAAACTCTAGGGGATGTGACGGAGGATGAGGTTTCAGATCACGATGAAGATCCGCCCTCAAATGAAGAACCAGGATCCTCTATCCTTGCTTTTGACATAATTCGAGGTGGAGAAAACCTTACCCCTATCGATATTTACATGGCGGATGCTCCCAAGGATCAGCTCGTGCGGAATTATAGCCTCAGAAGAAAAGGACCTGTTCCCGAACAGTCTTATGAGGACAAGAAAAGGGCTTTCCTAAGGAAAATCCTGCCCCCTGGGAACGGAAAACAATCTGTCCCGGAAAAACTTCCCAACAACACTACCCGAGCGAGTCAAAAGAGCAAACTTCTGACAGAATCCTCTAAGACTTCCGCCGAGCCTAGCCCTCAACCAGAGCCCAGCTATAACATTGTTGAAGATATGAAGAAAACAAGAGCAAACATTTCTCTCTATGAGTTGGCCCGCATTACTAATCAAAGGGAGCTCATTCTTAAGGCTTTCGCAAATACTTCAGCTACGAAGACTGTGAGCAACACGTCTGCGCAAGCCGGACCAGATGTGCAATCCATAGTAAACGCCATTAATACAAACTCTAGAGGATCGACACCCCCTTTCCTTTTGTCCTTCTAGATTTTCAACTTCAATGTCCACAACTGTCTGGTCGACTCCGGTGCCTCTACAAACGTCATGCCTTTATCTGTCTGTAAGAAACTTAACATTCGCCCGGAGAAGACTGATGCAAAAATCATACAACTCGATAGATCACAAGTACCCGCCATAGGAGAATTGAACAATGTCATCATCCGCTTGTCATCAGACTCTAGGGTTCATCAATGCATTGACATTGTGGTTGTCGATATCCCGGAAGCATACGGTCTATTGCTCAGTAGAGATTGGTCTAGCAAATTACAAGGCTACTTCGCCACTGATTGGTCCCACTTGTGGCTTCCTTACAAAGGGCGAAATAATCAGATCAGAGTAGAGAGTGAACCCTATATGGAACACACCGTCACTGATCTGGATGCCGTTAATGAACCCATCAGCTTTGCACAAGAAGAGCTCAGCATATGTTTTCTGGAAGAAATATTTGGATGCTACCAACCCCCCCAGTCTCCTATAGGCCCCGAGGTTCAATCTGAAGTAGCCTTTGTCACTGAAGAGCAAGTAATTCCTGAATTACCACCAGCAGAGACCCCTTCACAACCTAGTGCCCTGAAGGAGCCAGAAAGTGACCTATAGACCTTGTATTATGATGGATCCAAGACTAATGACGGAGCTGGTGCTGGTTGCATATTGCTTGACCCGCACAAGAATAAATACTTGATCTCATGCCGGCTAGAGTTCCAGTGCACCAACAACTCTGCTGAGTAAGAGGCATTAATCCTCGGACTTAAAAAGGCACTGGACTTGAAGGTAAAATGTTTGCAGGTCATTGGAGATTCCGAGATCATCACCCGCCAGGTACGCAACACTATTCACTGTTTATCCCCACATTTAAAGGCGTATCAACAAGAGGTATGGCGTTTGATTTCTGGTTTTGATGCATTTGGAATTAAATCTGTCCTTAGGATGCACAACGCAGCAGCAGATACTCTGGCCAATGCTGCTACTAGATTCACCCCTTTGAGGGACGGCTTTTCTATTGAAATTATATATAGGCCCTCTGTGCCAGACAATATTTCTAATTTACGCGTTTTTAACGATGATCAACAGATTTTGGACTTTATGTGCAATACTGAAGTATTCAAGGACGCGGCAATCGATGAGGAAGAACATGAGAGTACGTTACAGAAAAAGAATGATGAACACAAAGAGAACATTATGCCCAAGGGGGTGGTATCACTAGAAAAGATGTTTGATCTGCAAAACCGATTCCGCAGGCCTCCAAACACCAAAGTGCAAAGTTCCATATTGGCACATCGGCAAGTCAACTTGGGGTCAGATGAGAACCCTAAGTTCGTTAACCTTGGCAAAGACTGCAGTGATGAAGAGGCACTGGCTTTCACCCAGTTATTCCGGAAGTATCGTGATGTATTTGCCTGGACATATGAAGATCTACGTACATACGATACTCGTATCATTCAACATGTAATACCCATGAGGGAAGGCGTTAAACCCTTCCAACAGAAACTCAGAAAAATACACCCAGCTTTGGAGCCAATGATTCTAAAAGAACTTAAGAAGCTTTTAGATGCTCGCATCATTTTCAAAGTTCGTCACTCCACGTGGGTGTCGAATCTGGTACCTGTGCGAAAGAAGTCTGGTGAGATTCGCTTGTGTGTAGATTTCCGCAATCTGAATCGGTCCTCAAACAAAGACAACTACCCGGTGCCTCCCATGGAACATATATTACAAGCTGTGTCTGGATCTGAGATGTTCTCCCTATTGGACGGCTTCTCCGGCTATAACCAAGTGCTGGTAGCTGAACCGGACAGATTGAAAACCACATTCCGGACAAAATGGGGAACCTTTGCTTTCAGACGCATGCCCTTTGGATTGATCAATGCAGGGGCCACCTTCCAACGAGCTATGGACATAGCCTTCCGCGGTCTAATAGGGCAGAGCGTGGTGGTTTATTTGGACGATGTTACTGTATTTTCAAAACGCAGGGGCGATCATTTACGCCACCTTAAGCAAATCTTCGAGAGATGCAGGAGGTATGGAATATCTCTCAATCCTAAAAAGAGCGTTTTTGTTGTGGCAGAGGGAAATTTGCTAGGCCACATTATCACTAAACAGGGCATTGTGGTTGATCCGGAACGGGCCAAAGCCATCGCTCAGATTCCGCCCCCAAACAACAAGAAAGCAATGCAATCCTTCCTGGGGAAGATTAATTTTGTCCGTAAATTCATTTCAGATTTCGCGCAAATTGTCAGGCCACTGCAGGGAATGATTAAAAAGAATGCTGCATTCAAATGGAATCCCTTAGAGAAAGAGGCCTTCGAAAAAATCAAAAGGGCTATAGCTGAAACTCCTTCCCTCCAAAGTCCAGATTTTGATAAAGGTTTCATCCTATACACTTTCGCTTCAGATTCCTCGCTTGCGGCTGTCCTCACGTAGAAAGATAATAACAACGATGAATGACCCATTTCTTTTATGAGCACCGGTCTACAGGGAGCTGAATTAAACTATCCGGAAATTGACAAGCAAGCCTATGCGGTTTACAAGGCCGTAAAACATTTTAGGCCCTACATCTTGAAAAGTCACGTCACGGTTTTTGTACCGCACCCAGCAGTCCGCTCACTCTTCGTACAGCAAGAACTAGGCGAAAGGCGGGGCAATTGGATGGCATGTTTACAAGAATACGATTTAGAGTTCAAACCAGCACATACCGTTAAAGGACAGGGCTTATGTCAAATGGCCGCAGAGGCTGCAAGTACTCGTGAGATGGAAGAAGAATGTTGGGAACAAGAGATCGACATGTATCAGAGCGACCATGTACCTCAGCAAAATAGCCCTTCTTGGTATTCTGATATTTCAAGATATCTGGCCCAAGACACGATGGACCCTGCTCTTACTGCCTGACAGAAGCGCGCAATAAGATTAAAAGCCGCATCTCACCAACTGGTCCAAGGTAAGTTATTCAAGAAACACCACGATGGGGTCCTGTTACGCTGCTTGGAAACTGACGAAGCACAGAAAATCTTAACTGAGTTACATGACGGACCCGCTGGAGGTCATTTTTCCAGAGATACCACTGCCCATAAGATAATGCGTGCAGGATATTATTGGCCTACTCTTTTCAGAGACGCGCATTCATATGTTCGGAAATGCATTCAGTGCCAGAATTTCGCCAACCGAGAAGCACGGCCAGCCGCACCACTACTCTCAGTAGCAGTAGAGGAACCTTTCCAACAATGGGGTTTGGACGTAATTGGGGAAATCCTACCTCACTCTTCTAAACAACATCGGTATATCCTTACGGCCACTGATTACTTCACCAGGTGGGTCGAGGCAACACCGTTACGCCGAATCAACGATCAAGAGGTAATAGAATTCCTCACGCATTCCATCATGACCAGGTTTGGCGTTTCGACTTCTTTAGTTTTTGATAATGCGACTTATTTCTCATCTTTTAAGTTATATGATTTTGCGCTGGAAAATGGAATTATTTTGAAACATTCTGCAAACTACTATCCCCAGGGAAATGGATTAGCTGAGTCCACTAACAAGAACCTCATCCGGATTATTAAGAAGACCCTTCTATCCCACCAGCGTAACTGGCACAATGCCCTTCACAATGCACTGTGGGCTGACCATATTACTCCAAAGTCCTCTTTAGGCACCTCCCCATTTTTCCTCGTGTATGGAAAAGAAGCTGTTCTACCTTCTCATCTATCTCTCCCGGCCCTCCAGTTGTCCCAAGAATGTCATGGCACCCCGTGTCCCACCTTGCAGAACCGAATCGACACCTTGCTGAAATTGGAGGAAGAAAGGCAAAAGACCCGGGAAAAGTTTTCCATCCATCAGAGCCGAATCAAAAGATGGTTTGATAAAAAGTCCGCGGGAAATAAAATTTTTGAAGTAGGAGACCTGGTCCTTAAGTGGGATAAAGCCCATGAGGAAAAGGGAAAGCATGCTAAGTTCCAAGCACTTTGGACAGGCCCGTTCCAAATTAATGAAAAGATAGGATCACACACATTCAGATTACAAACCCTTGATGGACGAGTCGAGGTCCTCCCGGTAAACGGGCATGACCTCAAACACTATTTCACTTAACAGCCCTTCGAGGGTTGTCTGGTTTTGTACCATAGTTCCTTGTCTTTTGTTTGTTTAAAAATAAAAAATAAAAAAAAAAATAAAAAAAAATATATATATATATATATATATATAATAAAATAAATAAATAAAAATAAATATATATATATATATATAAATAAAATAGAATAAAAACCTAAGGAAGGATTTGTTAGAGCTACGCAGATTGGCATACTGCAGCAGGTTCTCTGCTGATGGAAAGCCTTTCCCGATAAACTCAAAGGCGGCGAAAGTTGTTTGCCCTCTACACCTAGAGGTAGCACATTACCAAGCACAAGTCGTCAAGCAGGGAAACTTACCTCGCCAGTCTGAGAGGGTGTCCACAAAAGAAAATGCAGTGTAAATGGTAACCGGACCAAAAGGGAAGAGAGATACTCTAAGCTACGATAGGGCGTCTGGGAAAAACCAAAGTCCTCATACCAGACCAGGAACAACCTCTCTGCAAGCAAAATAAGTCGGGATCCCTCATCCGCCCAGGCCAAATGGCCATTTCAAATAAGTGCCATAAGCACATCTAAATAAGTGCCTCGGGCACATTCAAAATAAGTGCAATAGCACACAAATAAGGGTAAAGGATTGAGAAAGGCTTCCTGCGCAGAGAGGTGATGTAACGACTCCGCCGGGGTACTGACCAGGCTCGCTGGCAGCGGAGCAACGTTCACGATTCCTAGGCAGTGACTCCGTCGGGACCGGGAGGTTCGCTGGCAGCGGAGCAACACGATGAGGAAAAAATAATCGTACCAGACCCTGTGGCCGCCTGGAGTTCTCCAACCCTTCCAGTCCGGAGACCTGAAGAAAGAATTTGTTTGAATGGCGCCCAACCAGACCAACAGGTTGAGCAACCCAGCTAGATGCCGAAGGCTAGGAAATGGAAACCACGAGGTAAAAAGGACAGTCAGCGTAAGCCCCTCCCTCCCCCCGCAAAGACTAACCATCAGCAGAGACTCTGAGTTCGTCCAGTGAATCGCCATTTGTTGCAGTCTCTACAACACCCTCCAAAATTTTGACTACCATTTCAAATTTTCGGAGCCCCTTAGAAACAAAGAGAAATTACTAGGTCACTAAGTCGCAAAAGTAAACAATTCATGAAAACCGCGACCTAGCGACCTAGCGACTCCGCGACCTCAGGTCGCCAGGTCGCATATCCCCTAAACTTATGAAAAATGCGACCTTGCGACCTAGCGACCTCGGGTCGCCAGGTCGCCAGGTCGCCAGGTCGCCAGGTCGCCAGGTCGCAATTTGGTAATTTTCAGAAAATCACGACTTAGCGACCTTGCGACCCAGCGACCCCAGGTCGCCAGGTCGCAAGGTCGCCAGGTCGCAAAACTCAAAGTTTGACAAATCTGCGACCTAGCGACCTGCATTAATTGCCCGCACGTGCGCCTTTCTATAAAAGGGAGGTCGCAGGTCGCATTTTTTACATTCAGCGATTTGTAAGGAAAACGCCTCTGACAGCTCAACTGACGAGTTTTTCCCGGGTAAGTTTCCATTTCTTCCTGCTGTTTCCGTTTTAATGATTTTCTTACTAAACCCATCTCCCCTGTAGCCTTTAAATTGTCTTTTGGCCATGCTTTAATGTTTTCTGAGGTTTTGCAAATTACATATTGCATAAATTGCCCAAAGCCTCACTGTTTGCTGTTTCACCCCATGGCATCATCCCTTTACCTTTAAAATCATGCCACAGCTCTCCCTGGGCCCAGAAACCTTGCAAATTCCCAAGAGAAAGGGGGCAAAAAAGTTCAAGGCCGCGCGCACCAAACCCCCAGCAAGCCAGTCTGCGACCTGCGACCCAGCGACCTAGTCGCGAGGTCGCAAAGTCGCATTCTCTCTAGTTTTCGGGATTTGCGACCCTGCGACCCAGCGACCTAGTCGCCAGGTCGCTAGGTCGCACTTTCCATCGTTTTCGTAGATCTGCGACCCAGCGACCCCAGGTCGCCAGGTCGCAAGGTCGCAAGGTCGCGCCCGGGCCCTGTTTGTGTGATCCGCGACCCAGCGACTCACCAATCCAGTTTTGCATTAACGCAGTTAGGTTTCATCACTAAATTGTAACTGGTTTTTATCGCCATGTCGTTCTTATCGTGGGACTCCTTTCTAAATTTGACAGGTGAAGACATAGAGTGCATACCTGTGCTCTCAGATTCTAGTGACATGGCGCCCCCGCTGTCTCGGAGAAAGGACAAGAAAATAGTGGAAGAGATTGATGAGTTGGTGGTGGTGTCCCCACCCCCAATATTCCGAGATACATTATGTACTTTTTCGAAAGACGACGGCATGAGATGGTACCAGATTTATCAGGAGTTCGCCGAACTGCCAGAAGAATTTCCGGAAGATCTCCCAGACCGAGAAGTATACTTGACGGTGAAGAGGTCCAAACTACATCTGGCAGGGGCGCATCCAGCCATATTCCCATGTCCGGAGATCATAGACTGGATCATACAAAAGACAGACCCCGAGAAATTTGTGATCAGGGATTACGAAGGCAGAGCTTTCACTACGCTGGTAGGCTCGGATGCACACATTTATTATTCACTGCCTCGCCCAAACCAGCATTTCACTCGAGAATGGGCTGCTACTCACGCCGTCCCAATAGTTGATACTATTAAACAATGGTGGGAGGAGCCCGAGAAGTTCAAGGTAAAAAAGAACCAGGAATACCCAGTGGCAAGCCTAAGGAAGGTTTACAAATTGGTTGCCGCCATGCTCTGCAGACTTTACGGGCGCCCAGATTGCTCCACCTTCAGCGGCAGTTGGGCTACTATTATGGAGTATGTGACAAAACATGGCACCCGTTTCAACTGGGCCGGCATACTGATGACGTCGATGCAGACCAACTTGAACTCGGCATTGGCCCCGGAAGAAGGAATGCCTGCGGAATTTTACATGGCCTCGTACCTACTAGACGCGGTTTGCGCCCGGGTAGATTTTGATGGATGGGAGCACAACTGGGACTCCGAGAACACGCGCGCAATTCATCTACAACTCAAGGTATTTTGGGATTCCAAATACAAACATGATATAGATCAGATCTCCCAAATATTTGTTCCCGCACTGTACAGACATTTATTTGGCCAAGACGCCCCTTGCATGTCGTGGCGGGCCAAGGAGACTCTGGTTAAAGTGGCGCACTGGTTCCCTTTCCCTGGGTACACCTTCATCCGAGTCTTTGGAACTTACAAGGCGCCACATGCTATGCCTCGCTTCGTGACGGACAAAATGCTTATTCAGGAGGTGTGTTTTCAGATGTCACACGGATTCTCCAACATCCTGTCGAAGGGCAAAAAGAAGCCGTGGCCCACTCTGCCCCTCACCATTGGTGCATTCACGGTTAAAGATTTCAAGGAAGTACTAGCAGAGGCAGAAGAAATGAGAAGTTATCAGCTGGGGGCACTTGAACACCGAACATATGACCCAGAAAGAATAGTCCCTGAACACTGCCGGAGAGCCAACCTCAAGTGGACTTATCAGCATCTTGAACGCCCAGCGGAAGATGAGAGGAGAAACTGGTATAATGCTGAAAGACAACTTGCTCCGGAAATTGACGTGGTCCAGGAAGACTCAGATGATCAGAACTTAGAAGACAGAAGGCGTCAGTTAGGAGGTGCCTCTTCATCTATACTCAAGAAATCTCGAATCAACACAGGGCCAACTCCATCCATCAAACAAAAGGAAGCAGAGGCAAAAGCCCATCAAGAAAGGGAGGAAAAGCTAAAAGAAGAAGAGGAGGTGCGCCAAAAGAGTGCAACAGCAACACAAAAGAAGAAGTTGGCCAAAGAGGCCAGGAAAGAAAAAGAAGACAAGAAATTTCTAAAGAAACACGTCTGCAGGCGGCAAAGAGCGAGAGTGAATGAGCGAAGGCGAACGCTAAAAAGAAAGCGAAAGCGGGCTAGCTGCGAGTGAACGGAAGAAGAGAACGAGAGTGGAAAGCGACGGCAGAAGGCCGAACGGCGGAGAAGGAAGAAGAGAAGAACACGAGAGGGAAAGAGAGGATGACATGTTTGGACGATCTTGAAATTGCTCCTCTCGACATACCTCGGGGCCCGTACGAAACTCTCCCGATGTTAGATCACCCCGAGGCAGGAGAAGATATGTTCGACGACCCAGGACTCCCTGACTGATCGATTTCATTCAAAATACAAGGAAGAAGGTCGTTGGCACAAGTCCCTCTGCATCATCCGCAGTGTAAACAGGCAAGGATATAGTTTTGGATACCAGGACTAATCCGGTAATGATAGCATCAGGAGGTACTGCCTTCATTGCGGCTACGGAAGAGAATGTAACCCGGATGAGTAGAGAAATAGTATCCCTACAAAACAGACTACACGCAGCTGAGCAACGCGAAAAGATAGCAGAACAGGAGAGAGCAGCATTGCAAGCAGAAGTCCAGCAACTTCGAAACCAAGCTCTACCAGCAAATGAAGTCTCGCTTGCCATTTTTAAGGAGTGTGAGGTGTTGGAAATGACTATGAGACAGGTATATGGTGAAATGTTCACCATCAAACAAACAGTCGATCCTCTGGCAAGAGCACGAATGGAAACCAGGCAAAGACAAGATCAGCTCAAAGAGGCTTCACAGGCTTTGGACAGGATGATGGGTTGGACCATACAGTACCCTCAGGCACCTGAAAATTTGCCTAAGAGGGACTGGATCCACACGCAGGATGCAAAAGTTCAACTCCGCATATCGATGCAATCTGGAGACAAATTGTCTAAAGACCTGGACAAAGTGATGTCCTCGTACGACCACCTGATTAGTGGTATCGACTCAATGCATACGTTGCATCACATCCCATCGCTTGGAGCATTAGAAGAGGAGAAAACCTGGGAACAAGTAAACCAGGATATTCAAACATTCTTGCAACCTATCAAGCAGGCCGCAGCTGATCCAGAGCCCTCCGCATCTCAAGAGCATCTCAGTCAATTCATCGCCGCTCCAGCGCGAATTTATACCAAGCTTACGTCGCTCTCAAATCAGATCGGACAGAAAAGGGAGACCTTAGTACCAAACGCTTTGGAATGTGTGTATAGGCTGAAAGAGGAGGTACCTCTGGTGTCCCCAATAGCGGCAGAATACCAGGCATGGCAGGATTTCCTCAGGGAACAACAGGTTGACATCCCTGACATTAACATTTCGCGTCCCGGCAGCAGCAAGTCCTGAGCAGCAAGAAGAACCAGGTCGCAAATCGCACCAACAGGACAGGTCGCAGGTCGCATCTCCTACCTAGGTCGCAGGTCGCATCTCCTACCTAGGTCGCAGGTCGCATCTCCTACCTAGGTCGCAGGTCGCATCACCTACCCAGGTCGCAGAAGGAGTGGGTCGCAAGGTAACCCAAAGGTCAAGAAGGCGAACAGTCAAGGAAACCCAACGGACAATTTTGGCATTATAAATACTCCTACGGGACATTGTAAAAGCGCTTTTCTTTTTTGGGAAAACTCAAGAGCTACATGCATTTGTATTGAAAGATCCTACATTTGAGCATATGAATATAGAGTCTTGTTAAAATACCCTATGGTTATGATGTGTTTTTCTGTATGAACACTTTGCGTATTCCTTGTACAGTTTCAGAATATCCTATGATTAATGAAGCTGCATTATTCATGTCATCGTTTATGCGTCATGGCTATCCATGCTGTATCAATGATCTTCATTTCATTATCTGTTACATTAATGAATGTTAATGAACTATTTTGTTAGCATTTCGTTTCATCTTTCAGTAAGTGGTGAGGTATCTTATCATAAAGAACTATTTCTTTTGTGATTAGACTACGAACAAGCATTACCCACAAAAAATGTTCTTAATGACATCTCTTGAGGTGTATGCTTTATGTATAAAGCTTTGCACTACACTTATGATTGTTTGATTCGTGTTTAACACATTAATCTTGTAATTCTGTATCATGTGAATGAGTGTATGTCCGCAGGTTCGAACAGGTTCTTTTGAGACCGAAGGGAAGTCATCTTAAGTGGTAGCCGGACCCACACCCCGGACGGGATCCCTACTCCAAACGATTTAAGGTCTAATTGGGACTTTCTACCGGGGAAATCCCCTACTGTTGGTCGGACAAATTTTCCCGTCAACAGAATGATACTCTAGATTTGCTGAAAACGTTTGTTGAATATGATTTAGTATCCATTCCTAGGCGTCAAAACGCTATTGCAAATGGACTAGCCTGCCTAGCTAGCTCATATCCTAAGGCCCCAGTTGACCAACAAATCATCATTCAGACTAAATTCAGGCCTGCAATGCCAGACAATGAAAAATACTGGCAGGTCTTTGAAGGAGACAAACAGATTGAAGATTTCCTGATGGGCAGAAATGAGTTTGAATTTTCTGATTCAGACTCAAAATCTGATGACAGCTGCCCAAGTGAGGATTCCCCAGATGAACTAGAAACACCTTGTAGTATAGAAATAAATTCTTTTTCTGAAGAAACTGAAGATTTAGCCATAAAACGTGAAAACGCAGATAGAGAAGAAATGGAGGTGTTGCAAGCCAAAGACAAGAACATACCAAGAGGATTAGCACCCTTAGAGGACCTCTTTGATTTCGATGATGTTGCAAAGAAGCCCATAATAGAACATGCAGAATCAGATGTAGAAGAATGCAACATAGGCACCGAAGACAAACCCAAAATGATAAAACTGGCTAAGTCTATACCTGCAGACATGAAGAAAAGATACATTGACTTGTTTAAGGAATTCATTGATGTGTTTGCATGGAGCTACGAAGACTTAAAGGCCTATGACACCAACATCATACAACACAAGATACCACTGAAGGAAAATCAGAAACCTTTCAGACAAAAACTCCGTAGGATTAATCCAAAACAATTCCCTGCAGTAGAGAAGGAAATTAAAAAGATGTATGAGGCAGGCATAATTGTCCCTGTAAGGTTTTCTGATTGGGTTTCAAACTTAGTGGCTGTAAGGAAGAAGACAGGGGAGATCAGACTATGCATAGATTTCAGAAACCTAAATAGAGCCTCCCTGAAAGACAACTACCCCTTACCTAGAATGGAACATATCTTACAGAAGGTAGTAGGCTCTAAAAGAATCTCCCTGCTTGATGGTTTTTCAGGATACAACCAAGTTCTGGTACTCCCAGAAGATCAACTCAAAACAACTTTCACCACTCCATGGGGCACCTTCATGTATGTGAAAATGCCTTTTGGATTGATGAATGCTAGAGCTACCTTCCAGAGAGCAATGGATATTGCTTTCACAGATGAGATTGGACACTTTATAGTTATCTACTTGGATGACTTAACTGTCTTTTCTAAAACAGAAGAAGAACACTTAAAACATCTGAGGAAAGTTTTTGAAAAATGTAGAAGGTATGGTCTGTCCCTAAATCCTAAGAAGACTGTTTTTGGGCTGCAAGAAGGTAAGCTTTTGGGCCACATCATATCCGAGAAAGGGATCAGGATAGACCCCCAGAGAGTTGAGGGAATACTTCAAATTACACATCCAAGAAACATCAAGGAGCTACAGTCCTTCATTGGGAAGATCAATTTCCTTAGAAGATTTATCCCCAACCTTGCTGAGCATCTTAGGAAAATGACTGAAATGCTAAAGAAAGATGTAGGAATTAAGTGGACTGTTGAAGCCAATAAATCTTTTGAGTCAGTGAAGCTTGCACTCACCTAGGCCCCTGTCCTTATCAGCCCTGACTTCTCAAAATATTTTCTGATCTTTTCATTTGCTTCCCCACACACAATAGCTGCAGTTTTGCTGCAGAAAAATTCAGAAGGTAATGAACAGCCTATAGCCTTCTTCAGTAAAGCCTTAAGAGATGCACCCTTAAAGTAAAAAATCATGGAAAAGCAGGCCTATGCCCTGATTAAGGCCCTAAAATACTTTAGGGTGTACATTTTGCATTCTCACACCATTGCCTATGTGCCAAATATAATGGTAAAAGATATCCTGTCCCAGGACCCAGATGGGAAAAGGGGCAAATGGATTGCTACAATTTTAGAATATGACATTGAAATCAAACCCACCAAGCTGATCAAAGGTCAAGGCCTGGCCCAATTGATGGCTGAATCCAATTTATAGGCCCTTGATATCAACATGATGAATGCCCTGGATGAGCAGGAAGGATTGCCCCATCCAACTGTTGAGGAGCAGTTTCAGAACTCTCCTTGGTACACTGATATCCTTTACGTGCTCACACACCTCAATGCCCCTCCAGAACTGTCCAAAACAAAGGCCAGATTCATAAAACTCAAAGCTAGAAATTACTGCATTATGAATGAGAGTCTATATTGGAAAAATCGAAATGGTCTTTTGCTGAAATGTTTGCCTGAAACTGAAGCTGAAAGAATCAAACAAGAATTCCATGCTGGGGAGTGTGGAGGCCATCTGAGTTGGAAGGCCACTGCAAATAATATACTCAGGGCTGGGTACTATTGGCCTACACTTTTTAGTGATGTTCATAAAATGGTCCTTACCTGCCATAAATGCCAAATTTTCGAGGGCAAAAGAAAGCTCCTTCCCCTCCCTCTGCAACCTATCACCATAGAAGGTCCCTTCATGCAATGGGGCTTAGACTTCATTGGAGAAATCCACCCCTCTTCTTCTGGGCAACACAAATGGATCCTGACTACTACTGATTACTTCACTAAGTGGATTGAAGCCATATCCACTAGGAATGCCACTGATTCTGTCATCATTAGGTTCCTAGAAGACTTTATCTTATCTCGGTTTGGCTGCCCAAAGAAAATAATCACTGACAATGCTGCTGCTTTCGGATCCAAAAGAATGATTGATTTCTGTCACAGGTACGGAATTGCACTTGGACATTCAACTGCCTATTACCCCCAGGGTAATGGCCTAGCTGAATCATCAAATAAAAGCCTGGTTACAATCATTAAGAAGCTGTTGGAAGAGAACAAAAGGTCATGGCATAAAAAGTTGATACAAGCCTTGTGGGCAAACAGGCTCACTACAAAGAAATCTATTGGCATGTCACCCTTCCAGCTGGTTTATGGGACAGAAGCAGTTTTTCCTACTAGCCTTGGGATACCAGTGGTAAAGCTTATCCAAGAAATCCAATCAGAAGAGGACAACATGATAAGGAGAATTAATGAAACAATCCATCTTCAGCAAACAAGGGAGCAGGTTTATAACAGAGCTGTCAAAGTGCAGGAAAACATGAAGAGACAGTTTGACAAAAGAGCCAAAGAAGCAAATTTCAAAGTTGGGGACAAGGTCCTGAAGTGGGATTCAAGAAGAGAGGATAAAGGCAAACATGGCAAATTCGACAGCTTGTGGAAAGGTCCCTTCATCATTCAAGCCACTGTGGGTCCTAATGCGTTTTTCTTGCAAGAAATTGATGGTTCCGAGTTTTTTGGGGGTCCTGTCAATGGCAGGATGCTCAAACACTATTTCTGCTAATTCTCCATTTCCAGTTTCATTTCCATTGTATATACCGTTGCAAATTTTCATTTTCAGCAAAAGGAGAAGAAATTGTTCCAAAAAACAGAATGAAAAGAGAGGTTCAGACATGCTCAAAACATGAACCTCTGAGGCAAAAGGATTGGCTCTAATAAACTCAAAATATGAGCCAAAAGGAAGCAGGATAGCTGATCCAAACAAGCTCAAAACCTGGATCAACAGAGGAAAGAAAATCAGCTCTAATATGCCCAAAATCAGAGCTGGAGCAAAGGAAAGAAGTGACTCAAATATGCTCAAAACCTGAGTCACAAGAAAGAAAGAAGGATGTTTCACAGTTGCAGAATTCCATGCCTTCTCAGTTTTGTTTTCTTCAAGTTTCTGCCCAGCAAGTCAGACAGTCTAATCCTGGCTTGGTTGTGTTTAAATTTCCTGTCTTAGAATGTAGGTGAAGAAACATGTTGGACAGTTTAATCCCAACAGGTAGTAGTTTAGGGAGAGAATTGTATGAGGCCAACAGTCTAATCTGGCCTCATGGAGCAATAAGGGTAGAATTAGAATAGGTTTGTTTTTGTTTTGCAAAATAAAATGTAAAGGGTCTGCTAGTTCAAATGCACCCAAGGGAAAATTGTTAGAGCTCTAGTTTGGGTAGGTAGATTGGTTGGGAAAATGTTTCTGCTGATTTGTGTATCTAATATATTGTGGCAGCTAATCTAAAGAAAAAAGAAAGATGGCTTACAGCAGCAGGCATCTAGCCTACACCAAGAGATCAATTTCTGAATTCTTGGCTCCTTCAAGAAGAAGCCATCCCCATGTGGAGCCACTGTTAGCCCCCCTATGAAATTTTTGACAAGCAAATAGGGGGCTAAGATGTTTTTGAGTCTTCAAGGAATGCATTTCCTTTGAAAACAAAGTCTCCTTGAAGCCTCCATGTGCCTTTTGTCCTTTGATAAATCCCCCTCTGCTGATTCCTATTATGAAGCCTTTCTGTTGGTTAAGAAATGCCCAAAGGCCCCCTTTTCCCTCTTATTTCATTCCCGAAAGCCTTTGTTTTTTATCCCCTTTCTCTCCCCTTCTATTTCCCTTCTTACCCTTCAAATTCCCCTAAAATCCCCTTTAAAGTTCCCCCCTAACCTTTACTGACCTTCTTCCCCCTTTATTTCTCTATCGTTCCCCTCCTTCACCTCCAAAATCCATTTAAAAGGGGTAAAAAAAAACCCACTTTCCGACCATGTATTAGGGCTTAGCCCCTTTCCAGTCAGCCCCTTAACCACTTCCCCACATGTGCCCCGGCGCTGGGACCAAGCGCTTAAGTCCCAAGCGCTAATCGTAATCGGAACTATCAGCGGGAGGCAAAACCCTTTGTAACAACAAAAGTCCCGATGCAATCGTTTTAACACTTTAAGTCCCGCGATGTGTTGTGTACCGTCGATCTGTCACAAGATCTGACGGCCAGCGCTCAATCGCAAACTCCTGTCCGATCGCAATCGCAAGACTCAGCAGTGCCACCCTGATTACAGCCCTCCGATCGTGTTCTCCACCGCTGATTCCTCCCGCAGATCAACGGTCCAGCGCCAATCGCTCCATCGCAATCGCAACATGTTGTATGCGCCCTCTGATCAATCGCAAGTCCTTCCTCCCGTCTCCCAATTAAATCTCCACCGTCCATCCTCCCCTCGATCCAACGGGCAGCGCTTTCTCCGCCCAATCGCAATCGGAAATTTCAATGTATGTCACCCCTGTCCCCCTCCGATTGCGATTGCCCGATTCAATCTCGGCCGTCCATTATTTCCAGATCTGACGGTTCAGGTTTAATCGCCTCCCGCCCTGCCGTCCCTCTCCATCTCCCTCCGATTAAATGTGGACCGTCGATCTGATCCCAGATCCGACGGTTGGTGTCTAATCGCAACACCCCTCTAATCGCAATCGGAACTTTTTGAATATGTGTTGCGATTGAAGCTCGCTCCGACCTCCGATTGCGATGGTGCCGATTGGATCCTGGCCGTAGATCTTCCCCGGATCCGACGGTTCTGATCTAATCGCCCTCCGCCTCTGTTGGGTCCCACTTCTTACATGCATTTCGTTGCATTTGTTTGCATTTCCATACGTTTTCGCCAAAGTCTAAGGTTTTGATATGTCTGATAGGTCAGCCCGCAGGTCAATCTCCGCCGTCGATCTTCATCTCCAGGCCTGAAACCAACGGTCTGCACTGCATATTTACACCAAACCCTATTGTCCGCGCATTTCACCACTCCACTGCATTTTCATCGTTCTTTTACATAATAGCATTGTTTCCGCCACCGCCGCTCTACCATTTCGTTCACCCTGCATCCATTGCTCCGTCCACTGTTTTCTTCACGAGTTTGCTGTGTTGCAGATTTTCTAGAGGAAGAGGACCGCCGCTATTCAATGTACTACCTCGATGGCGAGCAGCGCATTCAGGATCAAATCTAATGAGCTAGTACCATCAAAAAGTCAAGGAATGGGGCTGTCAAGACTTACATTAAAGGAAAGCGGAGTTCAAACGCCGAAAGTCCTGTCGGCGCCATTTAAAGATCGAGCTAACTCAACAGAGGCGGTAATGAAGCAGCGAGGAGTTTTAGTACAGAGCAGGGGGGTTAATGCACATCAATGAAGATCTTGAGCTCTGAACCAGAGGTTTAAAGAGGCAAAGCATCATTTTGAATACCCCGAGGATCGATCTGGAGATCCTGAACATCAATAAGAGGTAATATCAAGGTTTTCTTATCAGCAAAATGTTTTTCCATAAAGGACAGGTCTCCCATACAGTCTTTATTATGCGCCATGTCCCTGAAGGAGTTTTTCGTCCCAGCTAAAGTTCAAAACAATCTAACATCTATGAGGCAGACCTCTCAGCAGTTTCTTTCATTTTGTTCAAATCACCTGGAGTACTGCAGCCAAAAGGTCAAATCATATCCGGAGCAGATCTTTCTTTCACAAGGAAGGTGACAAAGATTAAATATACAGCGTATCAAGCGGAAGGGGCCTTGGCCCTGCATTCATTGTTGTGTTTAAATGTAACATTTAAAATTCACCTACCTCCTCAGTCGGTCCTCTGTGTCTCTTCTGCTATAAAGCACAGAAGGATATCATTGTAATGGTTGTTGATGCATTATTAGTGAATTGCAAGCATTTTTGTCCTGAGCCAAGTTCCCTATGTAATGATTGTATGATAGGCTGAGAAATATGATGTATTCAGGCTGAATGTAAAAGCTATGGGCAGTGATGTACCTGATTGGTATTGTGTTTAACATGATAAGCAGTTTTCATTGGACCCTGATCTACAGTAGTTGGTGATTTTTTTCTCATCTCTGCGTTTATTTCCATTTCATTTCATGTTCTTCTGACTGGCATCTGAACGCATGACATAAGATTTACCCTTGTTAGGTACCTTATGTCCCAGCTCTTTCAGTCTTTAATGTTTTCTGCTCATATGTGTATCTGAATATTGTTTTTTAATTGACTAAACCAGTGTAGTGGATGATTATTGCCTGCTCTCTGATGTGCAAGTTAATAAAATCAATGTTCAGATGTTTTTGTTAAGATTTAATTGAAAGAGGTTAGGAACATTGGGAGGTGTAAAGCCTGTCGCTGCCTCTTCATAACCTACCCCTTCCATATAAACCTTTTCAAGATCCCTTGTGTTGCCTATGGTTTTGTCCAAGCAGGCCTGGAGTTAAATGACCTCTGGCTTGATCTATAGATGGAATCAGATGGTTCTCCATCCTTCATTCTCATTCCTGAATGTTCCATCCCACCAATCAGTCTTTGATATCCAAATGCTCTAGATGACTAGCCCAACTGAAGCTTACACATTGAACATAAGTAAATCCTTTCTTGACTCCATTGCCCAATGGCCTTGATGTTCCCTAAGTTATCTATCCTTGCCTAGCTTCCTTCTTTACCTGTCTTTGTCTTATGGTGAAACCTTCCTTCCTGATTCTCAACAACCAAACTCAAACAATCAAACAAACAACCTTGAGCCTATAACTAGCCTAAAATCACAATTGAGAACTTCGAAGACATATATCCTTTGATAATCATAGAGAGATCCCTCTCTGGACCTAGGAGGGCTAGATCCTAAGGTCTGAAAGTGGTTCTATGTTGTCTCATCTTTTGGTCTCTGTCAACCTTGCCAAAACATGGGAATCCCAACGAGGTCCTTTTAGTATTAGTACACTTCGACAAAGGATTCATACTAACAAATGGTGACTCCACACGGGTTTTAAATTACGACCGCTGTCGTTTTTCATATTCTTGCATATCCAGCTACTTCAGACCCTAGGGCTTCTTTTCAGCTGTTTATTTTTCCTATTTTTATGTTGTTTTTCTCACATAAAACCTTAAAACATTAAAATTTCTAACTTCCTTGTGTTTCTGGCCCTATTGCGCAGGTAAGTGACACCAGCCGCAACTGAGACGACAACTTTTCTGAAAATCTGCCGCAGAGACAACCAGAACGGAGGGTCGCACTTTTTGGCCCATAAACTGCGACCTGGACCTCTAGGTCACACTTTTCTGCCCCTTTTCTGTGACCTGCACTGAAAACAGGTTAGAAACTGCGACCTGCCAGTTTTTCAGTGTTTTTTCTGCAATTTTTCTGGGTTCTGTTGCAGCTTCTGTCAGGGTCTTCCAGCCTCTGTCTCAGCCCGCCTTGACCAAGTTCTGATCTATTTTTACTCATCTAAGTGGGAACCTAGCCCCCTAGGGCTTTAGTACCCTCCACTTTTTGTGGAAGAGTTTTAGCTTTTTCAGCCGTCTGTTTTTCAGAGCTTCAGCCTCCTTTTTTCCAGATCTATTACATCCCTTTCAGATCCATTGAAATCAGCTCTTCTGCCTCTCAAATCACCTCCTGAAGTTTTGTTTGGATCTACTTTTAGGGCCTCCACCTTGCCCCCTCCGTGTTTTGCTGATTTCGTTCCTTTTTCCAGCCACCTTGCCTCTGTCTTTTGGCTATGATCTGCACCTCTTTTCAGCAGCTTTATCCTCTAAATCCCTGTCCCTTTTGACCTTAGATATATTGGCCTCTTTTCTGTGTGTTTTGCCTAGATTTTTCCCTTTCTTTTCAGATTAGTTTTGAGAGACCCGCCTTCTTGGGTTAGATAGATGCACAAGTAACTATTATTTTTCTGTTATTCCAGCATTATATACTGTTCTCTGTAGGTTTATTTTCAGTTACGCAGCACAATTTTTTCTTGCTCTCAAAACAGAAAGGGTTTAAAAATTAAAATTAACGCACGCCACACACTGACCCTAAGCGAAGAAGCGCCTGGTTAACACCGCCTGGAAAAGACTCTAAAATCAATTGTCACTGCACCTTTTCTGCCCTTGACCTTAATTGATTCTCGTCTCTTCTCGCCCGTTTCTGTTTCCTTCTTCCTGTCATCATTGCGCCCCCAAGGCGCCTTTCCCAGAGACTTCTTGGCCTTCACCCTCAGTTTCCGGTCGATCGACCTGCTCCGACCCGCCGTCGTCCAGCCAATCCTCCTCTGAAGCCGCACTCCGAATCCTCTCCGGATTCATCGGGTTCCCCTTCTCCTCCTAGTTCTCCCCCTATCACGATGTCTGGTCCAGGGCCTAACGCTAGCGGTTCTCCCGGCCCTAATGCCGGCCCAACTACTAGCGGAACCGCCACAGGAACGACCTCGGACACCCCCTTGCTGCCGTACATTGCAGGCCTCAGCCTCCCCGATTTCAATCAGTTGATCAACGACCCTATCCGCCATGATGTTGGTTGGCCTGCCATGCCAACCAAGCTCCCTTCCGATATCCCTAAATTCGAAGGCCAAGCTGGAGAAGATCCAACCAATCATGTCCGATCTTTCCACATGTGGTGTTCCTCCAATTCCATTACCGATGACTCCATCCGTCTTCGTTTGTTCCAATGCACGCTTACCGACGAAGCTTCTAAATGGTATGTTGAACAAGCCACCTCTTCCCATACCACCTTTGCGACCCTTGCTCAGGCCTTTTTGTCCTATTTCCAACTCCCTCTCTGATACGACACTGGCACGGAGCTCTTGACTTCTTTCAAGCAATCCTCTTCAACTCGCCTTTCTGCCCATGTTCAGGAATGGCGAAGAAGACGGAGCTTGTGTCGAGCCCCTCCCTTCGAAGATCGGGTTTATATGGACTGGTTCCTTTGCACCCTTCTGGCTCCCATCGGCAAGGATGTCGCCTCCCATTTTCCTCAAACCAAAGAAGCCACCCTCCAAATAGCCTTGAAATATGACCTGATCTACGCTCAATCTGGCTATGTTTATACCGTTCTTCCTAACCTCCCCAGGCCCGACGGCGCTAACGCCCCGGGGGCATCTCATTCCGCCGACGGTATCATTGGAGCCCTTTTCCATCCGTACGCTTAACCTCCTATGGGCTATGGTCTCCCTCATGGAGGGGCCAGCTCCTCTAGCACTCTTCCCCCTCCTGGTAGTATGTATCCAGGATACAGCATGCCTCCTCCTTTTGCCCAACCTCCTGCTTACCTCAATGTTGCCCAACCTACCCACTACCCTTATCCGCAGCCTGGTGCGCCAACTCCTCCAGCATATGCGCTTCCTCCTCCCTTGCCTCCTCAAACCCAGCACCAGCACCTACAGCCCCCTCCAGGGCAAGTATTTGCACAGCAGGGCGCAACTAATCCCCCTTCTTCTCAAAGAAGGCGGAGAGACAATCCAAACCAATCTTCCCCTGGTACCCATGGACCCAATCCTGGTGTGGACCCTAACACTGCCAACCAGCAACAGGGCACTCAGCCCAAGCCGGACAGGCCGCTTCGCACAAATAAGCCTTCTTCGTGTTGCGGTGTTTATGGTCATTACACCCATGATTGTCCCCTCTTACCCCAGATGCGGCAGATGTGGGAGTCTCAAGCCACATTGCGCAGACAGCACGCCTCCCCTCATGCTCCTCCTAATGTGGCCACTACCCATCCAGCTGTGTTTACTGATCCTTTCCCTCCGCAAGGATTCGTGGCTACCCAACCGCCCGACAGCCAGGTAGCCACCCCCCCTTCCCTTTCTGGTTCCTCTGATTACCAAATCCTTATGATGCACTCCGATCCTAACCCGTTCGTCGATCTTCACCTTCAAACTCGGTCTCGCTAGTACCCCAAGCCTCCTGCTCAGTCTGCCCTCGAGCCTTCTTCTTCAGGTTCTACAGAGCCTCTTTCGACACCCAGTGGCCCCTTACATATCCCTCAACCCAAATTTGAGGTTCATACCAAGATTCCTAAGGGACCATTACGTCGAAACGCTGCTCCCGGTCGAGCTACTCATTCGTATAGCATAGTAGACGATTTGGCGCAATCTCCTACCGCCATTTCCACACTGGAACTCCTCCAGTCGTGCCCTTCCCAAAAGAAGGCTCTACTATCTGCCGTGGGTACTATAGATCCTGCTGATGACCAAATGATTGTTTTCGACACCACTCAATCAGACCATTCTCCTCTTCCTCCTTCCATCGCCTTCCAAATCCCAGTCAAAATCCGGAACGCCAACGTGTCCCGGTGTATCATTGATGAGGGGGCATCCACCTGTGTGATGTCTGCTTTGGTTTGGAAGCAACTCGGATCCCCTGAGCTGGCCCCTTCCACGATCACCCTTCGAGCGTGGGACGATCATGCCTCCCAGCCCATTGGCCTGTTTCGTAATTGCCCTATCACCCTCGCCGGTAAGACTGTTTGCGTTGACGTTGAAGTCATCGACGCCCCGCTAGATTACAACATTATATTGGGGTGAAGCTAGAACTATGCTATGTCTGCTGTCCCATCTGTGGTCTTTCGCAAGATGTATTTCCCCCATAATGGAAAGATAGTCACCATTGACCAGTTGACATATCATGAACCCCAATCTCAGACCTCCCCTGAGACCACCATCTCTTCTGTGGCCAACAAGCAAACCGTCGATTCCTTGACCAGTGTCTCCCCCGACGTTTACAAAGATTCCCCCCTGCTTGGAACTTTCCTCAACCTTCCCTCTTCTCCTGTCACTGATCCCAGCTTATCGAATGTTTGCATGATGTAATTGTCTCAGGTTGCCTTTACGCGGCCTGCCTCGGCTAGTCAGCAACCTCCCCCTCGCCCTCCGCACCCCTCTCCTAGCCATTCATCTCAGCCAGCCTGACCTCCTCCTTCTGGCCCTCCCCCTACAGCTGGTATCCCTGATCCCCTTTATCCTCCTGGCTCGGTTCCCCCAGGCCTTAACCATCTCGGAGCCGTCCCTCTCGGTCATTACCCTGCTGGGTAGATACCTTTCTTGGCTCCCCCTCCCGGAGTATTTTCTATCCCCGTCATGGCCACCCTCTCTCTCCCTAACCTGACCCTCGGTATACCCATCTGGTACATTGACCCTCCAGCCGCTACCCCTCCCGGTCACCCCAAACCTTACCTTGCTTTGACACCGGTTCAACCGGTCCCCCTCACTTCCTCCAGGCCCCCAGCACCTCCACAGGACCTTACCCCTGTGGCGCCAGCCCCCGGAAAGAAAGGCAAAGCTCGTAAGGGGGCAACCCATCAGGACCAGGCCACCTCGACAACCCCTATCCCTCCTCGACCGCCAAAAATCGCTATGCAATGCGCTTTGTGCGATATTGTTGGTCACGCCACCCATATGTGTCTTAAATTGCTGCACCTCAAGATTCTGGTTAATAAGACGTTTCCTGACTCTGACATCCCCGAGGTCTACGTCACTATCCCGGACTCTATCCCGAAACTCAAAACTCTGCGCACAAACCACCTTGTGCTTTGTGCGATTTCCACGGCCATTACACCCACCTCTGTCCCCGCCTTGACGAGTATCGTTCCTCTTTAGACATGTACCACCAATTCAAGGCCGCTTCAATAGGACCAGAGGATCTTCCTACTCCCATTCACATTTCTCCTCCCACTATCGAGCCAACAGAGTCGTCAATCACCATTCTGTACCTGTCATCATCCTTGTGAGATAGTTCACCTACCCTTCAACCTATTGATACTCTCGGCTCCTCAGCCGACCTTGGATCTGTTGATATTGCACATCTGAGCCCTTCTCCTCCTGATGACCCGTCACACATCACTACCTCCTCGGGTGACCCCTCTTCCTCCAGTCTTCGATGAAGACATTATGGAAGCCATGACCACCTCAGACTTTCCATGGGACGATATGCACCATCGCGCATACTTCCTCCCACAGTAGTCCCATGACCAATTTGCTGTGGAAACCAAAGACTTCATCCCCAATGCAGTCGATTGGTTCAAAAACCCCATCCCTGCCCCTGATGCTTTCGAAGAAGGAAACATGGCCAATATCTCTCCTACCATCAAAATTGACATTTCAGTCACCCCAGGTATCCAAGAATATATCACCTTAGGTGCTCAATGTACCTCGGAAGAAATCAAATATTACACCAAGCTTTTCAAAGAATTCCGTGATATTTTCGCCTGGTCCTATTCTGAAATGCCCGGACTCGATCCCGCCATTGTCGAACACCATATCGACACATGGCCTGATGCCAAACCGGTCCGTCAAAAGTTGAGACCCATTCATCCTTCCAGACGTGACGCTATCAAAGCCGAAATCGACAAGCTCAAGCAGGCTGGTTTCATTTACCCCATTGAATACACCACTTGGGTATCCAACCCAGTTCCTGTTCTCAAGAAACAAGGCACCATCCATGTCTGCACGGACTTTCGCAACTTGAACCAAGCTTGTCGCAAAGACAACTTCCCCACACCATTCATTGACCAAATCATTGACGAGTGTGCGGGGCATGAGGTTCTATCATTTATGGATGGTTTCTCCGGATACAACCAAATTGCTATCTGACCTGCCGATCAACTCAAAACTGCGTTCATTAGTCCGTGGGGAACTTTTGCTTACCGGGTCATGCCTTTCGGCCTCAAAAACGCCGGTGCCACTTTTCAACGGGCCATGTCTTATTGTTTCCATGACTTAGCTCACATTATCCTTGCTTATTTAGACGACATCGGGCGCAGCACCTCCACGATCTGCGTACCATTTTCCTCTGATGTTGCAAGTATAATATCCACCTTAACCCGTTGAAATGCATCTTTTGCGTTCCTGCCAGCCGTCTCTTAGGCTTCATCATGTCTAAGGATGGTATTACTCTTGACCCTTTGAAAGTTCAAGCCATTCTTGAACTTCCCATTCCACGTACCCTCCGCCAGCTCCAAAGTCTCCAGGGCAAAGCTAATTTTCTTCGACGGTTCATCCCTGACTAGGCCACCATGGCACATGGGTTCCTTAGACTCCTCCGATCTTCTATCCCTTTCGTTTGGGATTCCTATGCTCACGAGTCTTTCGATGCCCTCAAGTAGGCTCTCACATCCGCTCCCTTGATCCGCCCTCCCGACTTTGATCGGGACTTCATCCTGTATATCTCTGCTTCCACCTATTCGGTCGCTGGAGTCCTTATCCAGGAAGATGAAAATGGTATCGAGCATGTGATATACTACGTCAGTAAGAACCTTGTAGGACCCCCTGTTTCCTACTCACTTGAAGAAAAATTAGCACTGGCTGTAGTGTTCTCAGTCCAAAAACATCGTCATTATATCCTCATGCGCTCCACCAAGGTTGTGACTAATTCCAACCCCTTGGCTTTCCTATTGAGTCGTCGTATCCTCACTGGGAAATATGCCCGTTGGGTCGTTATTCTTCAAGAATTCGACCTCGAATTCGTCACACCAAAGAGTAAGAAAGGCTTAGCCCTCTCTGAGCTCATTTCTTAATTACCTACCAGAGCGCAAGACACCCCAGTTAATGATGATTTTCCTGATGAACACTTATTTGCCATTACTGCCGACGACCCATGGTACGGCGACATTCTTACTTACTTGTGAACCCAAAAGTTCACCCTTCACCTTGATCGTGAGGCTCGCCAACGCATCCGACACCAAGCCCCCCGATACCTCCTTATCGGTGACGACCTATATTGTCGTGGGGTTGATACCGTCCTTCGTCGTTGCCTCACACACGCTAAAGCTGAACAGGTCCTTAATGCCCGCCATAGCGGCGCTTGCGGTGGCCACCTCTCCAGTCTTGCTACTGCCCAGAAAGTCATGCGTGCTGGGTATTTTTGGCCTTCTCTCTTCAGTGATTGCATTGAGGCAGTCAAACACTGTCCCAGTTGCCAACATTTCGCCCCTAAGGCACGAGCTCCACCAGATCCCCTCCATCCGGTCGTCTCAACCGGCACCTTCTGTAAATGGGCCATCGACTTTATGGAGTGTCGCCCACCATCCGCTGGTAACCATAAGTATATCATCGTGGCGGTCGACTATTTCACCAAATGGGCCGAGGCCATGCCAACTTTCGACAACACGGCAGCTACCGCGGCCCTCTTTTTCTTTAACCATGTTATAGCTCGATTCAGGGTTCTCAAACAACTGGTCTCTGACCATGGAAAACATTTTGAAGATGAGATATGGCATGAGATATCCTCACTATTGGGTTTTGAGCACCAATATTCCTCCTCCTATTACCCCCAAGGTAATGGCCAAGTTGAAGAAGTCAAAAAAATCCTCAAAAATATGCTTCAACGAACGGTGAATAAGCACAAAACCAACTGGAATCTCATGCTCTTCCCTGCTTTGTGGGCCTATCGAACTTCTGTTAAAACTGCCACCGGGTTTACTCCTTTCCACCTGGTTTTTGGAGAGGAGGCGGTCTTATCGATCAAGTGTGAAATTCCTTCCCTACATCTGGCCGTTGAACTTCTCCCTAACACCCAACCTTTAGAACAACGACTTATCATGCTCGAGCGTGCTTCCGAAGACGGCCGTGTTGCCTTGCAAACCATGGAAGTGGCCAAAAATCACACCAAAGCTCAGTATGACCAAAAAGTCCAGCCTCGCACTTTTCACGAAGGCGACCTTGTTCTAGTATATGACCAGGCCCATGATGTCCTTGGTCATGGGAAGTTTGACTCATTATGGCTAGGCCCTTACATCATTAGTAAGGATCTCGGTAAGGGGGCATACCTCTTAGAGGATTTCGAAGGCCACCCCCTTCCTAATCCTCGCAATGCACTCTATCTTAAGAAATATTACCCTTAGCATTTCCCTTCTGAAATGCATGTTTTATTTCTTTTAGATAGCCAACACCTGTTTTTTCATGTTTATGATTTGCTGCTTCACCCGGACCCATTTTGTCCAAGAAGAGCCCCTCCACATCCGCTTTAAATCGAATTTTCTCACTTACAACACTTGTATTTGGGGCATCACTTCGCCCCCATACTTGTCCATGTTTGTGTCGATTTTCGTCATGAGTTCCCACCTTGAACTCATGTTTTCATGGTCCCCCATTGGGCCTTTACTGTGTGGTAGCACTATTGCGTCGCCTTTGTTTAGAGCATCCAAGTTGAGTCATCATTACCTCCATGGAGTCTATACCGAGTCCCTTTGTACCCCACTATAGCGCTCCATCCGTCATTGCTTGGTCTCTCACTTGTGTCGCACATTATGACCTTTAGTTCCACTGTCCCCCATCCCTGATGATGTTGTGTCAGTCGTTGCCATGTCATTCATGCCCTTTATGCTCTAGCAAGGGAAGTCGTCCATTAGCTACTCAGTCCTTTCCACTTCACTATCATCATTAGTGTCAGTCTATCCGTCGCTCTACTCTTTTCTCTCGTGCCTTAGTTGAGGGTCTCTCATTGCCTCAACTATGGCGGACCTCCTTCTGTCGACATCAGCTCATTCATTCCAGAAGCCAGGTCTAGAGGGCGGTGTACCTTGGTTCCAGCTTCCACTCTTGTTCGGTGCCTCGGATCAGGCAAAGGGATATCTCCTTTCCCTTTGGCTTGATTGTTTCTCCAGCTCCTTCAGCATGATCGAGATTCGTATACTTGATGGTCCAATGATCCAGCAGTAGCTCTTGATGATTCCCGGGTGTGTGTGAGATGTTTCAACCCTCATGAGGGGGTGGCCCTGCAGGTAGCCCCCCACATGCCCGGATGACCTCTTCTTTGCAGCCTTCGATGCAGCTCCAGATATTTGATGATGTTGGCCGTAGCCACTTGTAGCGCCTCTTCGACTTGCATGTATCAGTCAGATTTTGTGAGCCCTTCCCCATTTACAGGGGGCATTTGGGTTGTATTTGTATCTCATGTACTCCGATATTATTTTACAAGTCCTGGCTTTTATCCCAGGCACAACATGTATGTGGGATTCCTCATTGTATTTTTATCTGGCTCCTGATTATGCCAGCTGTACTTTATGGTTCGGTCCCTTGTTTACCGGACACACTATTCTTTTGTACTTTGTCTCGGCGGGCATAGGTATGCCTCCCCCGCCGCCTTCAGCACAGGTACCCTCTCATAAAAAGAGACTTGTTGCACCTGCGAGTCTCATCTCCTCAGGGTCTAGTCCTTCAGCACACTATCTACCTCACATTTCTCTCTCTGACATCCCTTTTTTTGTCTAGTGATTGTGTTCTTACAACGTACTTCGGTCATACGATTTGCTCCTGACACTCGCACGCTGGGGGGCAATCTGTTACACCATTTTTTGGTCATCTAACCTATTATCATTAGATGGACCCAAGCACACCATGTAAGACCAATTTTACCCTAAGTAAAATTGCTTTCACTATGTTAAAACAGGAAACCCCAAAATGAAATATTAAACAAACCCATATTTGTTTGATTTTCCTCATGGAATAATTAATTAAACCATAATTTAATTATTATTCCCAGTCATGTTTAACCCAAAATCAAAGAAATTAATTAGATAAACCTTTATTTATCTTATTATTTTATAGGAATAATCATTTAAACCTTATTTAGATGATATTCCTTGTTAAATATGACCAAATCACCCACAAATAATTAAATAAATCACTATTTATTTAATTATCTTTTAACCACCTCCTTAAATAATTAAATAAATCATTATTTATTTGATTATCTTCTAACCACTTCCTTAAAAAGATAAATAAATCATTTATTTATTTATTTTTAACAAATTAAGGGATTTGACCCAAGTCAAATACCTTTTCCTCCAACAAATATAATAAAACATTCCATAAAAAGTGGATCTAGATCTGGTTAACCCATGCACCAAGATCTAGAATGACCCAATATTTTGTTATAAATAGGAGGGTTTTTCCTACCATTCTTCACCTTTTTTGCCTATTAGATCACTCTGGATCTATACACTTGGTCACCATTTTCTGCCATTTGCTGTGTGAGCTCCCTTTGAGTTCCATTCTTTGTGTGGGTCTTCTACACCAACAAGAGAGAGAAATCTTAGATCTGAAGTGTTGAGGACTTCCAAGAACCCATCCCACTGAGGAGAATTGGATACACCTTCTTGTTTTCCTCCTAGGTGCCCCATTAATATAAAAATTCTTTCAAAAATTGTTCTTGTCTTGTCTATTGGTATATGGAGCAAACCCTTACTTTTTCTGCTTAATGTCTTTCCATGCATAGATCTGGGTTTTTGCAGCTCTTTTATGTCTAACTAACCGCAGATCTGAAGATATTGGCAGCCACTTTTGTTGTTAGGGCTATTATTTATGCGTAGCTAAAGTGGTCCTTTTTCATACACTTCGACAAAGGATTCATACTAACATCATTCACAACAAATTCAGCTTGTTTCATCCTAATTTCCCACTCTCAAAAAATTGTTGTGTTTTGAGTTTCATCAATCTTAGGTAGATTTGGAGTTCTACCTTCTGCACTTTCTTTCCAAGTAAGAAAAACAGTAAGCGGCTCATTCACTTCTTTGAAATAGTTTGTCATATCGGAAAAATGGTCCATAAGAGAATTTGTAGTTTTACATTGATCTTGGATCATCATGAGCTTATTGAAAAATAATTTATGTTGATGCTTGGGAAGAGAATTTAATTATTTAGATTCTTTCTTGAATTATGTCAGTTGAGGATTGACATGAAATTTCTCTATTTTATTTTGCATTTCTTTGATTTGATCATGTTTCATTTGTACCTCATTTTGACACTGCACTTTTAAGGTATCAAATTTTTGTTGTAGTCTGACACCTGATTCTGCCATTTTTCATTAATTTTTTATTTCTCAGTATCAAGAGTTTATTCTAGTGAGATACTATTATCATCTTTCTCCTGAAGCATTTCTTGAAATTCTATAGCTTTCTCAATAGTTGCTGAAGCACATGCACCTGTAAATTGAGTTACCCTTCCTATCTCTTCTGTTGGTGTTACAAATGAACCTTTCCACAAAACTTCAAAAGAAGAGACTTTTCTAGGTACAAATGACTAATATTGATCAAATTTTCTCTTCTTCCTTCCCCTTTTGACTACAACCTTATGTTGAGGACACTAAAAAATGTCTAAGGGATTAATTTCTTCTTTATTTAGAGTAACCTATAAAGTAGGGAAAGAAGGAATAATATCAATGTTCTTTTGATATTGAATATAACACTTATCAGTAATCTCCCCTGGTTGTGTATTCTTCTCGTAATTATTAGGAGTATTCTGAACATCATCTTGTTGTAAAGATCTTGCAATTTGAGAAGTTGTATTTTGACCTCTAGTCTTTGGATTCAGAGTCTGACTAAACTCTTTCCATGCTGGATTTTGATTAGGATTACATATCAATTCCTCTGTCTAGGATGTGGAGGAAATTATGACAAATTCTGGTTGAACTTGAGAAGGAATCAATGATTGTGAAGAACTATCAGGATGAATATTGGAAACTGGCGACTTTTCCAGGGTTAGTTGTAGAAACTATAGAGGAAGATTGGCTATCCTTGAAGTTTCATATTTCATAAACTGTGTTAGAGTCCCATGATTTGCAATATTGGAAAAAACAAATATGCAAGGAACCACATCAGACCGCTTTGGAGTCCAAGGACCTAGCCTTCCTGGGCTCAGAGAGGGCTCTCTTTATGTTTATGATTCAAATGATTTATCTTTATGCTTATGTTTTTTGATTTTAGGCTAGTTATGAAGTTCTGGAACTATTTTGTTTTGTTTGATTGATTAATTGATTGATTGAGTGATTGTTTCATTTGGATAGATAGACTATGATTGGGCTATGGAGTCATAAAAGGTTTTAATTGTACATCAAATCTGAAAGGGTTTTCATAGGGAAAGATAACTATATCAAGTGGATATTTTTAGTTCAAATGAATATGAAAAGACAACAAGTTGTGAATTTAGTAAAACTAAAGGGAAATTAAGAATCCTTTAACTATAATTCAACAAGAATAGCCTTTAAGATAATTGTTTAAGGGAAACTAAAGAGAAGGACACCCTTGAATTCTTTAGCCAAGACTCTACTAAGAAAACCTTTAAGACAAGATTCCAACAATCCTAGAGAGCAGGACACCCCTGATTTCTCTAGCTATTAGTTTCAGAAAAGGAAAACATTCAAGATAATAGTTCAGTTAAATTAAAGAGAAGGAAACCCCTGAATTCTTTAATCAAAATTCAAAGAAGGCTTTTAAAATAACAGTTTAAGAAAAACTAAAGAGCAGGGCAAACCTTAATTTCTTTAGCTAAAACCTACTAAGAAAACTTCAAGGCATCAAGCTAAGTGGAACTAGAGAGCAGGAAACCACTGAATTATCTAATCAAACCTTGCAGAAGAAAACATAAAGATAATAGAAACAGATAGAATTAAGGTGCCCAAACAACATATCTCAATCTAAAATTTATGTTCTATTATCAGAGAAATGATGTACAATACGGTAAACAAAGAAGAAACAATGACAAAGAGGGATAACATCACCATTAACATAGCTCATGAATCCTGTGAAAGTTCTTGTATTACTGATGTCCAAAATAGTTATAATACTCCATTTCAAAAATCTCTGCAACTCAGATTCTGATCAAATCCAGCCTAGCAATCAACCAACTAGCCAACCAACTAACCAACAAAAATAATGAACAATAAAGGCAGTATTTATCTACAGATGAGGAGGTGATCCTATTCTAGGGTTTCAGACTGTATTTATTATAGAGTAAATGTAATCTTTACGTTTGAGACCATGCAAGGCCTAAGGAAAAATATCACTGACTAAATTGCTGTAATAATAACTTTTAACTTAACTGCTGAGATAACTTTAGGATATTTTTAAATTTTTGGCTTTTCATTATCTTTTAAAATAACTATTGAGCTGCTTAAAAATATCTTTGACTACTTTAATAACTACGGTAGCTGATTAAACCAAAATTTGGTTGTAGGTGGCCAATCTGATTGTGAAGAAGTAAATGGTGATTTTTTTTGTCATTCATATCTGTCTTCCTTTGTTGATTTGCTCATGATTTTTCAATTAAACTCTGATCTATATATCCCTTAACTATGCTTTTTCTGTTTAATTCTTTTAATCTTCTTTTATCTATGATATTTTATTGATTGCCTTCCCTTTATCTTAACTCTATTTTGACCTTTAAACTATGATTAAAACTTTAATCTCTTTTACCTTTCACTGCCACGGTTTCCTTAACTGTGTCCTTTATTTGTCTTCATCTCTGATATTATTTAATTGCATAGTCACCGTGAAACTCTCCTTTCTTCCTTACCTTGTCCACCGAAGAATTCTTGCTGCCTTTGATTAATCTTGCGCTCCTGGCCCTTTTGATGAAACAAAGCATTCTGGATCGTCACCCAGAGGACATGTTTAACCATTTTTCAGACTTCAGAATTCCATTATGCATTTCTACATCAGTCACCTACACAATTTAAAGACAATTTGTTAATTTAAAAACCTGCGTTGTGGACAGAGTTCAGTCAAATGGAAACTTTCAGGTTTCCTACGTTTGGTCATGGCCTTATGAGCCTTTTGGAGTGTTGTAGGGGTTTTCATGGCAGATGGGGGCTTATGGAAAAGATTTCGGGGCTTCGACATGTTCGAACGGGGGTTAACAATTTTGAGTTTATGGCACGAGAGTGGTGAGCGGTTTATCGCACGAGGTGTAAGAGGTAAGAGGTAACGATTTTGAGTTTATGGTGCGAGAGTGGTGAGCGGTTTATCGCACGGGGTGTAAGCAGTAAGAGGTATTGGTCAGGCGGGATGCGATACCATAGAGGGAGTGACATGTGGCAAGATGGGACGGTGGGAAAATCGCCCATTTTGCAACTTTTGGTGTGGTTAAATGTCGGGTAGTTGGATGTACAATGAAGTGTGACGACCGTTGGATGGGGGGGCGAAGATCCGAAGGCTATCGGGCGATCCGATCGTGGGTGTAGAACATGATGTGGGGCTGGGGCATATAATAAAGCAGATGATTTATTATATATGCTGGGTTTTTGGAATGTGAGGCCCAGGGTAAGGATTTTAAGCAGAGGAAATTAATAAATGGTGGGGCTAGGTTTATATGAGGATGGGGGTTTTAGGTTTAGAGAGGGGGGTTAATAACAAAGCGGGGTGTATGGAGGTTAATATAATGGGGCTAGGTATTTAAAATAAAACAAGGTTTTATTTAAATAGTGGTCTCGAAATTAATAAATTTAGTTTTAAAACAATGTAAAAAGTGTTCTTTACATTGTTTTGATGGAAGAAAGGGAAATGAATGAAGGGGAGAGGTTTTTATCCATGGGAGTGGGGTTTTAGGTAGGGGAAGGGGTAAACATGAGGGTTTAAGGTCAAAACATAGCATTTTTAGAGTATGAGGGTATTGAAAGAGGAAAAATGAGAGATAGTGGATAGGTAAAATGAAAATAATGCAGTGAGATTTCTGAAAATAAATGATATTTAGGGAATGTTATTTTCAGGAGACTGTAGGAAATCCATAGTCATCTAGTGATACTGTAGGATACAAGAGGATAACAAACTGATTTTTCCTCTGTAGTAAATTTTTCTTCTAATTGCTATAGGACTTATTCACAAGAGGAATATAGTGCAAACAAATCATCTAACTTGTCTGATTCATGGAAAAAATGTGAAGTGTCCTTGGGAAGTTGTAAAATTATTCACTACTGCACTTGGGTCATATTGTATGTTAGGAGTAGTAAGAAAATTAAGAGCCTGAATGGGAAAGATATATTTCTTGATATGGCGATAATTATCCAATGTAAACATGCCGAATTTGGCAGGGAAAATAGGTCATATCCTTTTATTTTATTCTAAAATATCTTAGTGATACCGTAACCCACTGTTTGATATGATACTTCCCTGCTTACTGGCTTGTCTAGAATTAACAAGGTAAAAACATGAGGATGGGAAATGCTAACATATACTCTAATGTAAGTGAAAATTTCTTCCCCGAACCAATTTCCGACCTTTTGAAGGTCATCCATGGCTTCCTAAGACATGTGAGGTGGTCGAGACTCAAAAATGACTTCAAATATATGAATCATCACTCTGAGAAAAATATGATAGAAATTTTCATGGTATTTGGACTCCCCTAGGATGTCATGATATATATGAATGGACTTTGGATTGTGAATGGTCCATTTACCACCCATAGCAGGAAAGTACATTGTAAAACAAATGACATCCATAATATAGGCAGAGATGTAGAAAGAGGGAAGCTTATTTTCATAAACACTTCTAACACGTTGGAAAGGTAAGATACATCTAGCTTAATTATTTGACAGAATAGTGGCCTAATCAAATATATAACCTTCAATGACACCATCTGTTAGTCATCAGTAATTTTTTCCTTTTTATAGATGACTAAGTGCTTATCCTAGATTTCTAGAAACAAAATTCATGAATGTTGTGAATTCTAGAAATCTTACTGCCTTCATTATCCTTATGATCAATTTTTCACTATTTTACTATCCTATCATATCATGGCCAACCTATCACTCCTAGAAGACCCATCATGGGCTCATGCCACTCATTTTCACTATTTTTTTCCACCTCTAACCTTACCACTCTATTTTGACTTGCCTAACCTTTCTACTCCCACCTTGGATTGCCAAGTAGCCTAACCTTTTCCCCTATTCACCAAGTGCCTTAAGCATTGGTGATTTCAAGCTACCTTTCTAGGTTCTTTAGATAAAAAAATTAAGTAGTTTTGGGTCTGCAATGCATGAAGTCTATAAAAAACTTTGTTTTACACCTAAAAATCCTAATTCAAGTTTTTAGCCAAAGGCCAAATCCAAAATCCTCCCTCTAGGTCATTTAGGGTTTCATAAGTTGTAGGTTTGTTTTGATATTTTGAGATCACTGTTTTACATGGGCCAAGAAGATAAAATTAAATGAAAATGAGGGTTAGCACTTGATTGCCCAACATAGACTAAAAATCCTTCAAGGAAATCCTCCTTGGTCAAGAAAAAATTCTGCAAGGGACAATTGCCCTTGTCGACATTTCTGCAGGAATGATTGAGATGGCCATCAACAGAAAATAAGGTAAATTAAGGGGCCTGTCCCTCATTGGAAGGATACCCACAGAAAAGTAGAGACAACATGCCTATATTCAAAGAAAATCATGGTTTTTATGAATGATTGGCTAAACAATGTTGCCAATCAAGGAGCCAATGCAAAGGACCACAAGGACAGAGGAACATCAGCCCAACCAAGCATGAATTGAAGATTTCTAGAAATTGAAAATGAAGAAGGGAAAGCCTAAAGTTTGATAAGGTAGGCAAAGAAGTGAAATGAAGATCATAAATCTCCATGATGACAATAGGTAGAATTTTGAAGAATGATATCAAAATGTCACCTCCATGGTTTATCAAGGCAATAATACCGCATTACATCAAAGGGAGGGAAATACAAAGAGTATCAGTATGAGGGAGACTAAGCCCTTTAGTGCAGTGAATTTCCCTCAAAATGGTCAAAGGGAAGAAATCATAAGGTCAAGTGTCAAATGGAACACCAAGCGAATCATGAGTTTGTTGTTGAGTAACTATAATTGTCAAATTCCAAGAATGACCAAGGGGACAAAAACAATTTTTTCATGGCACCTGTAAGAAAACAAAAGTGGCCAAAGGGAGATAATGACAAACATGGTTGTAAAGACTGTGGTGACTGTGCAAAATAGATTTATTACACCTCTAGAAAATCAGTGAAAAGGAAAAACCCATTTGAATGTTTTTAAGTCACCTCTTGCAAAAGGTAAAAAGAATATCCATGATAAAGTGACAAGAAAAATAGAGAACCTTAGCAAAAGTGGCTTTCTAATGTTAATTTATTTTTATAAGGGTATACAAGCATCGTGTTTATCATTTAGCTCATTTTTCATCTTACAAAGGAAAGAGAGAATCTTTCAAGAGAAAATTCCTGCGTTATGGCAAACTTTGGGCAGAAAGAACCCGGTGCTACGCTCCTAGAAAACCTTGATGCATGCCTGTGTGCAATTTCCTTTGAAATTTTAATAGAGCACTACGCGCCTGTGTAATGACACTGTGCATTTACCGCTGTGTAGACCTAGTAGAGGACCCTTGCACAGAACACGTTCACCAGCTTGCAGGCCACTCGACTGGCCCGGGCGCATTCAGAAGAGGCCCGATAGTCCGTGCAGGCCACCCGACTGGCGCAGGCATTACATAGAGGGCGCACTCAGAAGAGGCCCGGCAGCCCATGCAGGGCCGACTCGACTAGCCTAACGCTACGCGCCTGCGCTACACGTTTAGCCAGGAAGCTTTATCCAACAGATCAAGACCTCAAATTTGCTAAAAGCTCCTCAAAATCACTTCCAAAGGGTCCATAGTACCTCTGAAGGGTAAGTAACAAGGCACCTCCTTAATTTTCTGAGTTCTTGTCATTTAAATTAGAGGAAAACCATAGATTTCTACATCATTTTCATAAAGCAAAATTAGGATTTTTGGCCTTCAAGGCAAGGGTTGAAAAGAAAAATGTCAAGGGAAACTAGTAGTGGAAGTGGTGAGGGAGGCCAAGGGCCTAGAAGAAAGCAAATAAAGGGTGGAAGAGTAAACAGGTTTGAACCTTTGAACACCAAGGAGTTGATAGCCTCCCCTACAATAGTTTCATATTTCCAAGAGGTGGGTTGTTTTTATTTCTGTTAAACAATACAAAGAGTCCAAAGTCACCCTAAGTTGACCAGACTTTTTATCCTCAACCTCCATGACCATAAAGTGCTTCTAGCTGGGGTAAATTTTGAGCTATCCACCAAAACAATTGCTATGGCTACTAGGATACCTTGTATGGGAGAAAAATGGTTCAAGCAGGTGAATTTGGACCTGAGCCATTATCAACCTTTCTTGAAACCAAGATACCAATCTGATTGCAAAACTATTTTTCCCTTTTCCCATTTGTTGGAGAGATATGCCCCCTTAATGAAAGTCATCATGAAGTATTTTACATGTGAGGGGAGGTTTTCTACACTTTATTCCTACAATATAAGACTGCTTATGCACTTCACTAGGGCCAATATGCTACATTTTCCCTATTATATTTATAGAAGTATTGACAAGATGTCATACATTGTGCAAAAGAGACCTCCTTCACAGCAAATGCAAAGTATTTTTCACCATTCTCTTATCAAGATTATTATGTTGCATCAATTAGAGCAACAAGGTTTGCCATGGGAAGTTTTCATCGCCCATGAAGTTTTCACAAACCCACATCCTCCTCATTAGCCTAATCTACCCTCATCATCTCATCCACCTCCCTCCACTCCACTATCACCCCCCACTGACAATTACTCCTCATCCACACATGAATCTTCTCCCCAAGAGAACCTCCCTCCCTCACCTTCTCCTCAAACATCAAATCAAGAAGAGAATGATGAAGAAGAGGAAGAAACAAATAATGATGAGGAAGAAGAGGAATAAAATGATGGTGAGGAAGAAGAGGAAGAAAATTATGATGAGGAAGAAGAAATAGAAAATGAAGCAGAGACAGAGAATGGTGAAGAGTGTTAGCCATCTATAATTTTGGTTGATATCAAAAGATTACTAAATGATGATTCTGGATTTCTAGAAATAATATTTGAGAGACACTGTGAGTTCTAGAAATCTCACTTCCTTCATCATCCTAAGTTTGACTATTTTTCACTAAACTTTCCTTTCCTTTTGCCTTCTCAAAAGTTCACCCTGCTGCTCCAATAAAAACTCCATTTTCTAATCGCAATTTCATCATCTCATCACCTTAACTACACCCTCATTCATCCTCTTTTTCCCCTCTTAAAAGCCCTCATAATCCCCCCTCATTCATCATTTTTGTCTAAAAACCCTTAAAAAAATGTAAAAATCCTTTTTACATTATTTAAACCTAACTTATAAGCCTATCAGACCCTTTAAAACTTCATAAAACTCTATTTTTATGCTAAAAGCACCCTTTTGCACAAAACAAGAAATTAAGCCCTTTTTCGGACTAAAGCCTTAGCCCCTTACCCTCATAAGACCTTTTCCCTCTGCCTAATTCTAAGCCCTTTCCCTATCTTTTACCCCTCCACCCCTTTCACTTTGTCAACCACCCTCTCAACCTTATAAAATCCCCCTTAAAACCTTTGAAAGATTAAAATGGGCCCATTTTTCTTCACCCCACTTCACCTTTTCATTAGGCCATCTCTGCCGTAGATTTGGAGCCCCGGGCCCTAATTCAACGGCGGTCGCATCCCCGACACCCCGCTCGTTCATCATATAACCCAGTGCTACCCGAAAAAACTACATATGTCATCATGCATGGGCCCCGCTCTCTGCTTAACCCTTCGTCAAATGAAATACTGACACCTGTCCTGGGCTCTACTCCACAGATCTGCGTCCTATTCCCTAAAGCCTTTCGCACCATCGATTTCACCTCTTGAGATCTGACGGCCAAGACCATATATCGTGAAAATTATTACGCCAAGCTTTAATGGCCTCAACCCGCATGAAAAAAGCGGTATTGGCAAGGACACGCGTCGAATGATATATTGAATCACGCAGCCCCAGCCCAATACCACTTACTGCCTTATATCCACGTGATAACCCCTGTGGTTTTCCAAAACCACGTTTCTCCTCCCTGCGCCAAAATTAACGTTTTGTGCCTCCATTTAAATTTCCTCATGATTTTGCCTCTGGAATTATGCCCCTGCACTCCCTCCTCCTCTACAGATTTCCCCCAATGCCTCAGAAACAAAAAAAAATGCAGTTTAATCCAATCTCGTAGGTTTTCAACTAATTTTTTTGTGTCTTGTGCAGGTTTTAATGGCAATGATGCCAAAAATGCATTCTGACAGTTAGGAAAGTGACAAATTAAGCCCCGGATGATGATCCAAGGGGTTTCAAATAAATTTAAAGAAACAAAGGCCAAATTTTAAAGCTCCTTCACCAATGAGTCATGATCAATGGAGATCTAAACCCTTCGGCCACAAAGAAGACTGCCTCTCTACAAACAGAACAAGTAAACAGTCAGAGAAAATAGAAAAGGAAATGAATGAAGCCAAAACATTAAAGGGCTAATCATGTATCAAGAGCAAATACAAAATATTAGCCAAAGTAGACAGTGATTAAAGGATGAAATTCAAAGGTTTAAAACCAAGAGATGAATAAACAAACAATCATAAAGCAGAATGATGGATAAAGACAATAAGGAAAATTATAAAAGATAAATCAAAGGTTCAAAGGCCTAAACAGAGTTTAATGGTTAAAATAAAGGCAGATCAACCCAAAGACAACTCCGAATCACTCAACAAAGGAACAATTACTTCTCCAAAGATAGACTTGCCACCTACAACATGTTTTCTTCCATAAAGGCATCAGGCCGTTACTGCATAGTCAGATATATTTTGAAGTAGCTCAAAAATTATTAAAAATTTATTACAAAGCCTTTAAAGTAAAATATTTCAACTAAAATAACTCGGAAATTAAGAAAAAGTTATTATTTCAGAGTAACTCTTTCTGATATTTTTGCCTTGGGCCTTGCATGGTCTCAAAGGTCAAAAATCATTAACTATGTAATAAATAAACATTTAGACACCCTATATTGGCAACACCTCCTCATTTTGCATACAAATATTGCATATGAGATTCATTTTAAATGTTGGTTACTTGATGGTTATTGGACTGATTTCTGCTGCTAAGCTAGTTGAGGAATGCTAAACTAAACTGAAGAAATCTCTCAAGTGCAGAGAGCTATTGTAACTGGAGTATTGTAACTGGTTTGATCATTAATAAATACAAGCATGTTCACAGGGTCCTTGAGCTATATCAATGGTGAAGTTTTCCTAAATTGTTATTGTTTCTCCTTACATTTTCCATTATGTCCATCTTTCTCTAATAAAGAAACATACGTTTTAGATTAGGATTTGTTGTTTCAGCACCTTTTTTTTGTCTGTATTATTTATACTTATGTTTTATTCTGCAAGGCCTGATTGTAAGATTCTTAATTTCCTTCTAGTTACATTTGACTTGTTGTCTTGGAAATGATTTAATATAGTGAAAGCAAGGAAATTCTGGTGAGCCTATGTTCCTTTGAGTAAGACTTGAGATATTATTTTTTAGGACCTTTCTTTATAGTATACTTATTAAATTCTAAACCAGAGAGGTTTATGGTATTCCCTGCCCTCATGGTCTGCCTTGAAATGTTGCTTTGAAGAGTCTTTTGAGAGTTTGTCAAAAGTAGATTATATTATTTCTTAGTAGAAATTCTTTCGGTAAAAATCACATGTAAAAGAACGTGGTCGACGCGTTTCGAACCAACCAGTGTGGTTCATCATCAGGACTATGAGAGATTAGATCCAGACATTAAGTATAAATAGATGTAGAAATGGCTCAACTAGCCGTTAGGATAACGGCTAGTTTGACTAAGAAAAAGTAAATAATCCATTATTTATTTATTTAATTGATTAATTAATCTCTATTTCTTTATTTATTATTATTATTTTAATAAATTTTTACAACCTTTAATATATTTAAACATCTAATTGACCAATTCAATAATATAATGGTAAATAATTTAACCAATCTTGGTGCATATATGTAAATTTTTTTCTATTAAATTATATAATAATCAATTATTATTAATAATTAATAAATATATTTAATTCTTATCCATGTAATTCAACAAAGTATCAATTCAATAGTCAAACATGGAGTCAAACCAATTATAGAGAACAATAAATAAATAAATACAAAAATACAAAAATAAAATATAATATAAATATAAATAAATATAAATAAATAATAAATAATAAAAAATAAAATATAAATACAAATTAATAAATAAAAATAGAAAAATTATTATTATTATTATTATTATTATTTTAAATAAATAAATAAAGTATAAATAAATAAATAAATAAAATTAATTAATTAATTAATTAAATAAATATAAAAATAAAAATAAATAAATAAATAAATACATAAATAAAATATAAAAAAAAAATCAAGAATATAAAGCCGGAATCCAGCACCTGCTGATATTCCAACCGTCGTCTCTATTGAGATTAACGGGTCGTTTTTCAATTTCAATAGCCTCTCTCAACTTACGATGATGGAAATGGTCGATTCTAGCAATGACCTTAGCATCTTCTATGCAAATATGATGGTTAGTCTTTTCTGCATGATCAGCTAAGGCGGACGAGCGAGATCTTCTATGCTTGATATCAGCAGCATGCTCACAGATCCTTTGATTAATAGACCGACCCGTCTCACCAATGTAAGGAGTCCCACAGGAACATGGAATGATGTAGACACCTTTTCCATCCCTGGGGTCAATCGGATCTTTAACCGAATTTAGAGAACTACGAATTGTATTAAGAGGCTTGAAATAAGAGGATACCTTATGCTTTTTAAGGATTTTAGAAATCTTATCAGTGGTACCCTGGATGAACGGAAGGCTGACACTGCCATACCATTCACCCGGTTCTTTTTTATTTTTATTCTTAAAAGAAGGACCTTTCTCCGCTTTGAGGAAAGCTTTGAGGCCCTGCGACAAACTATAACCATTATTACAAAAGACATTCAACAAATGGATCTTTTCCTTCTCAAGGTGAGACTCATCAGAGATTCTCAGCGCCCTTGTGGCTAAGGTGCTAAGGACGCCTAATTTCTATTTGATCTTAGACCACTCTTACTGTTATCTTACATGTTTTCTTTATCTGCAACTATTCCTTGAATTATTGGATTGTTTTCTTAGAGGTTTGCTTATTAAAGTTTGTCCAAAGAAGTCTATGGTTTTCCCTGTCCTTTGGCCTGCTCCAAACAATTACCTTAAAAGGCTTTTCTTGTCTAAGTAGAGCTAGAAGATTCTTAACTGACTATAGCTTTGCTGCCTTCACAACTTGTTATTGTTTCATATCACAACCTAATCTAAAGAATCGATTTGATATAGTTACCTTGCCCTATGAATACCCTTGCAGAGTTGATGAAAAATTAAATCCTTTTATGACTCCATAACCCAATGGATTTATGTTTTCCTCATAGTCTATTTGTTCAGTTGAAACTTTCCCTTGATTAGTCACACCATTGATCCTTCAATCTATCAATTAATCCAACAAAAAACAAAACAAGTCTGTGGAACTTCATAACTAGCACAAAATCTTGAACAAAGAGCACAAAGATATATCAATTGAAAACACCTTTATAGAGAGATCCCTCTTTGAATCCAGGAAGGCTAGGTCCTAGGATTCCAAAGTGGTTTTGATGCAGCCCCTGCAGTGTTTGTTCTTGCCACTCTTGCAAATTATAGGGAGCCAACATAGTGGTGACCATACTGGGGAATACTAAGTAATAAACATTTCAGATTCACTCAAAACTCAGAAAACCTAATTAGTTTAAGATGAATCAAGTATTGTCTAAGAATGGTTTCTGACAAGTAAAAACTTCCACCTAGTGACTCCACTAATTTTCCATTGAATTCACTGGGAAAATTACCCTATTATCAAAACATTAAACAATACCCAGTCAAGAACACTTTGTGGATTAAGTATCTCTTCTATAGTGTTTTTTTTCTTAAGATTGTTACACCTCTAAACCTTTCTAACTTATTGGGTCCAAAATCTTTGCTTCTAGAAGAATCCATACTAGATCCCATCCTGACCCAAATCATCCTGCAATAGTTTACAATCCTGAAAGCATCCTGAGGAAGTATCCTACATCTAAAAACCCAAATGTTGACAGACCAATCCGCAGAGCAAGTTCTTTCCCTGAGAACCTTACAACCTTGCAAAATACCCAAGTTGATTTAAATCATATAAGAAGCTTATCTAGAACCAAGTCGCAAAGTGGTATAGACTAGATAAACCTTGAGCTTGTAGACTCACAACAAAGTAGTAGTAGGGAAGCCTCTCCTTCCACCCCTCCTGATTTCCATTTTATCCATAACTTTGGCTTCTCTCATCCTAAATCTACTCAACATCACTTAGCTGGTCCAAGTACTTCAGCTACACCCACCCATACATCCACTGTTCAAACCACCCCACTTCATCATATACCTCCATTTATTAACCCCCCATTGTTTCCACAAGCTCATAGCATGGCAACATGGTATGCTCCCTTAGTCCTTCCTTTACCTCTAGTTTCTCTACCACAGGACTATCAGTCCAAGATTCCATTTTATGATGCTAGTAGTTCTACTACATCTCAACAACATGTGGATATAATGAATGAATACTTTGATATACAAGAAATATATGATGAAACTGTTAAACTTAGAATGTTTGCTCAAATCTTAGGGGGAGAAGCAAGAAAATGGTTCAAAGGCTTAACCCCTAACAGTATTAATGATCTCCCTAATTTTCATCAACTATTCCTAAGAAAATGGGAAGTCAAGAGAAATCCCCTTCAAATCCTATCAAAATGCAATGACCATAAAATAAATGCTGGAGAGAGTGTTCAAGATTATTGCACTAGATTCAATAGTGTGTATAATGCACTCCCTCCACAAATGAAACCCCCACAAGGCTTAGCCTTAATATAGTTTCCTGAAGGATTTGACCCAGACATGTGTTACCAATTAAGGGAGAGAGAACCCCTCACATTAGAAGATATGCAGAAAGGGGCAGTAAGTGTAGAATCTAACCCGAATGCCAAAAGGGCTAGATTGAAAGCAGAGAAAAAGGTTACCTACAAAGATGAAGCTGGACCCTCCACATTAGACTCCAAAATCGATAGTTTGGTTAGAACCATGGAGAAGATGATGGAAAAAATAAACATGAATGAGAGAGATTATCCTAAAGAAAACCAAACAACTCCGCAAAATAAAAATAAAAATTAGAACCCGAACTTTAGAAGGAATCCCCCTCAAATTAGACAAAGAGGCCCTAATCAGCAAGTCAGACCTCCTTTACAACAAAACTATGCTGATGAAGATGAGGGAGTGATTGAAGAAACAGAGGAAGACCACATAAAATTATTGGGAGTAAACAATGAGGATAATGTTTTCCTAAATGAAGAAGAACAAGGCATATATACACCCTATGATGAACAAAGCCCAGAATCTGAAGACTACAAACAAGGCTTTGAAAATGCTATAATGGAAGTACACAAACAATATGACCTTAGGAGTAAAAGGAGTCAAGACACTCCCAAAAATAAAGGCTCTCAAATTTCTGCTAAAAACAATTCTGAAAATATGTCTAAAAAGACAACAGAAAACAACAAAATAGTGGCTGAAAGTTCTTATAAAAACAAAGGAAAAAACTGTCAAATTAAGGACAAACATAGTGGTGAACAAAGTAGCACTAGCAACTCAGCTAATGCTCCTAGTAAAACTATTTTAACTGCTGTTCTTAATAAAAACCAGCAAGCTAAATTTGCTGAGAAAACAGACTAAGAAGGATGATCTAAACATTTCGAAAGCTCAGATACCTTTCAGCATAGAGAGTGAAATTGCCAAAATCAAGATTCTTGTCCCTCTTATTGAATTAGTCACCCAATATGTATATAAAACACAAATTTTGAGAGCTTTAAACATAGGATAGAAAACTGATTTTGTTAATGTAACTGATGATAAGCTTGAGCTTCTTTTTGGACCAGAAGTAGAAGGGAAATTTCAAGAAGGAAGTCTTCCTCCCTTTTATGTCAGCCTAAAAATCCATGATAATATTTTGCACAATTCCATGCTTGACTCAGGGGCCTCCCATAATCTAATGCCAAAAGTAGAGATGGGGAGATTAGGCCTTGAGATAACTAGACCTTACAAAGATTTATACTCCTTTGATTCTGGTAGAGTTAAATGTCTAGGCCTAATCAAAGATTTATGTGTAAAATTAGCACAAATACTAACCAAGAGCTTAGTCATGGAAATTTTAGTGGCTAATATACCTCCTAAATATGGCATGCTCCTTTCAAGGTCACGGGGTGCTAAAATCCAAGGTACCCTACAGATGGGTATGACTTATGCAACCATCCCTGTCTTTAGTCAACCAAGAAGACTATATTGGGAAATTCACATTAAATACATGGTTAGTAGTCGAGAAAAACCAGACAACTCCCCCTTTATTCTATTCATACAGACCTTGACTCATTCAATCTTTACCATGATGAAAATCTTAACAAGCAAGAAGAAGGAGATGACAAACCAGCTGTTAGCCACCTATAAAATATGTTATAGCAAAAGGTGGCTAAGACTTTTTGAGCCTTCAAGGAACAAATTTTATTGCTAAAAATTGTTGGCTCTTGAAGACTCTGGAAGCCCTCATGCCTCTGTCCCAAACCTTCACTACTGTCCCCATTTCAATACTCATAAATTCTGCTAAAATTCCAAGAGAGAAACTGCTGTAAAACCATCATTTTTCCCTCCCCCTCCTCCAAACTTACCTTCATTTTCTCCCCTTTTTCTCCATAAAAACCCATTTTTTTCATGATTCTTCTTCTTCCCCTCATGAAAAACACTTTTATAAGGTTAAAGACTCATTCTTTAGCTTTTCCAAAAACTTCAAAATCCATTAAAAAAGCTTGAAAAATACATAAAAATACATGTTTTTTGCATAAAGCTTTAGCCCCTTAGGCTAAACCCCCTAACCACTTCCCCACATGTGCCCTTGTCATAAAAACCAAGCGCTGAACCCATATAGCGCTTATCGCATAGGAAAATTTAGATGGTGCGCTAGTCCCGTGTTCCTTTTTAAATCCCGATGTGATCAACTCTTTTATATAAACCTTCCTGATCGCATCGCAAAAACTTAGTGCACCAGTTTTTTTTGACATCCTCCGAATTTCTGATGCGATTAAGCCTTGCGCTTTTCTCCTCCGACTATATTATTTTTCATATTAAATGTGGGCCCGACCCGGCGTTTAAACCTTGTAAATATTTCATGCCTAATCCATTTTTCCTTTGTAAAGTCTCAAAACCCACTTTTCCAAAGTTTTAACTAAAAAATCCCAGTCACGTGTTGAAATATTTCAATGGGTAGATTAAAAAGACTAATCGCACAATCTCAATTAGAGAAAATATAATGGGTTGATTGAAAAGGCCGCATCAAACTTTCCGATGCGATCAGGACTTATACATAAAACTTTTCCCTGGGACCAAGTGTTAAAGATCCCGGGTGCCAATCACATCGCAAATGTTTTAATGGGTTGATTGAAAGACCCGGCCCGATGGCCCGATTGCGATTGGCCCTTGTTTTAATATGTCCCAGCCATATCACAGTTCATAAATCCCAAAGGCCCCATAGTCGGGCGCCTATCCGCCTTATATATATTTTCCGCCCTCGATCCATAAAAACTTTGGGTTTTATTTATTATAAAGGTTTCCGCCAGTATGTGTTTTAAACATGATCTCCACCATTGATCAGTAGGTCGATCTAACGAACAGGGCTCAATCGCATCCTAGTGCTCAATCGCATCGCAAAATTAAATCGCATACATTTTTTTTGCTCCCTTGATTGGCCATCCCCTGATTTATTCTCTATCGTCGATCTAATCTGTAGATCGACAGCCTGTGCTTCATCGCATCGCATGATTCAATCCCTCCATTTGCTCCCTACCCCTGATTACGATCTGCTGATTGAATCCGAACCGTCCACGTGTCCGAATCGGACGGTCCAAAATCGCTCTCCTTTATTCTTCTCCCTCTCTCCTTTTTGCCTTTCTGTGCAAATCTCCACCATTGGATGCTTTCATCCAACGACCACACTTCTCCCCAACACTTCCAATGCAGTTTAACCTAATTCCGTAGGATTTCATAATGTTTGTTTGTTTTGCAGCTTCTGAAAGGTTTTTTTTTTTCCATATTACAAAGGGAAAAGAAAGCCAAAGGCCCAGATTTTTTGTCCTTTTTTATGAAAGGGAAAACAACTAAAAAGGAGCTCCACTCCATGTTTATTCAAACGCTCCATGGGCGCCGATACCCTAAAGAGCCATGCACGACCCTGCACATTGACAAGACACTGTGTTTTAAATGCGATTAAAAAGAATACAAGTTTGAAGAACAGAAGCACAGTAGAATGAAGATTGAAGACGGATTTTGGGAATTATGGCTAAAAATGCCTATCAAAAGCCTAATTCCCAGAATTGAAACACAGTAAACAGAAAATTATAAATGTTTAAGTAGATAAAAAGGCCTCCACCACCACATTTGAGGCGAATTGATTCCTCAGCTACCATAAAAGCCACTTGTTGCCTCAAACCATTCAAACAGAGGCCGAAGTTATTGACTAAGAAAATATCTACCTCACAGCTCAGCCATGCAATTACTTCTGCAAGGGAATAAATGCAAAAATATCTTCAGAGTTGCTCGAACATAATGCAGAGCCTCAAAGTCAACATAAAGCTCCCACCGAACTTAAATCTTAATTTTAAAATAGTTAATACAGTGAAACACTTGTAAACTTCTTCATCGAGCCCCTCGAAAGGCCAAGAAGTCTCGAAACTGTATTAATTTCCTTAAGAGATCTTTTATCAGATCTCACCTCATCATTCTTCTATAAATACTTATGTAGAAGATGAGCAATTGTTGGTTTTTGTTTGATCACAATTTGTAATACTGAAACTCTTAGAAATAAATATATAGTCTGTTGAAGTTGAAGAAGAAATTGAAGTCTTGGAGGTCTTGATGATGTTGTTACATGCTTGTTCCTGAGAAGGCTCTATCATTGGATCCATGAGCTTGGCTGTTGGTGAAGTATTCTAAATTGTTTTATGTTTTCCCCTATTTTCATTATGTTCCATAATTTCTTTACTACAGTAGGTTGAAATTTTTGGCTAATAAATGACTCTTGGAAGCACCTTAGGCCTGTTCATCCCTCACTGTTTTATGTTTTCTTCTGTTGAAGTATTTTAGAGGCTTTAATCTCTCTCTTCAGTCTTCATGCTCGTTTATTTCCTTAATAGTTTCGAATAGTTGGTTTCAGCATGATTTATGGCTCTCCTTGCTTGTTTGCTGCCACTTAAAAGCTATTATTGAAGTCTCCCTTTGAAGTTCTTTGCTTACAATGGATCAAAGAGGTCTATTTCGATCTTTCCCTTTGTCCTCACTTAAGCATTTGGCTTAAAGGTCCTTATAATTATGATCATATATGTTTTTAGGTGTTCCATCTTCTATGACTTTAATTATCAATGAATCTTTTATGTGTTATAAGTCATTTGAAATAAAATCTTTGAGGAAATAGGGTGTTCCCCGAATCTTAGATTTCATTTTAAAAGTTTCTTTGAAATCATTGTTTGCTTAAAGCTGTGATTTGTAGAATTTATGGTTAGCCCTGTCTATCAAAGAGCTCTTTATTCTCCAAATTATGCTTTCGAATTCCCTTCGTTGAGGATTAAACCTATCTTTCCAAATCATTAGTGTTCATCTCATTTCCAAAACAAAAGGATCCTATGGCCAAGTTAGATTTTCCCTTTGATATCCCATATCCATTGATGAGTGTGTTATGACATTTTCTTGACTCTGTTGTCCAATGAATCAGATGTTTTTCCATTCTGTGTATCTTTCCTAGACCTTTCATGTTCTGCTGTATCAATCTGTCCAACCAAACAAACAAACAAACACCCACACTTAATAACTAGTCTAAAACCAATACTCAAAGCACACAAGATAAACATTTGCAAAAAAACTTTTGAGAGATCCCTCTCTGAGAGTAGGAGGACTAGATCCTGTAACCCTAAAGATTGGTTATGATGTTTCCTTGTCTTTTGATTTGCCAAACTATCAAAACACAGGACACCAACATAACGGTGATCATGGTGGGACCCTGAGTAAAATATTTAAAAACAAAACACTCACTGTCCAAGTATAACATAAGTAACCTCCCTCAAGCACTACCAAGCAATGGTAATCATGATAGGACTTAATTGAATTATTGACAAACTAAGTAACACTTAGGATTCTCATTAAAACTTTTCAAACCTTGAAGGAAGTAGTTACCAAGCCATAAGAGTGAACTCTATATGTTTTGACACCCTAGCTAAGTGTTAAGTCACATTTAGGACACTATCATAACTTGTAAGATCATAAAACTCAGAAAAACCCAAAACATCTTAGTTTGGCTTCATAATAAACTTGGTGGTGGACCATAAAACCTTTTACCTCCAAAAGAGTTAAAAATTTCCACCTGGCGACTTCACAATCCTAAAAAAAAGACCTTAAGACTCCACTAGGAAGACCCCAAGTCTTAATAGCATCATACAAACTCAGCTAGAAGGCTTTAAGATTAAAATTTTCCTTCTTCTGAAAAGATCAGTTAGCCTCTTAAAGATTGTCATATTTGGTTAAACTTTTCTTTTAAACTGGGTTTGAAAAACATAGCATAGTGGCTCCTAGAAAGATTCATACTAGAGCCTACCCTGACCCAAACCTACCGGAAATAGTTGAAAACCTTGAAAGTATCCTTAGGAAGTCTCCTAATATTAAATTATCAACTATTTTCAGATCACCCTTGAGAGATAATTCAGTTCCTGAAAATCTTTCAGCTCTACAACAATCTCAAGTTGACTTAGTAAATCCATTTAGAACTAGGTCTCTTGGTGATTTATATCAGTTAGATTCTGAGTCTTCACTATCATCTCCTGAAACAAGTGAGCCTCTTGGTAGCAGAGAAACAACACCTCCTGATTTATATTTCCTTCACAACTTAGGTGTCTCTCATCCAAGATCAGCTCAGCAGTCTATTCCTAGTCCATCCACTTCTGCTCATCCTGCATCCATTGTTCAAACCGCTACACCTCAGCCCATTGTTCCTGTTGTTAATCCGCTCCTTGGAAATCCACCCCCACCACCTATTATGGTAGCCTGGTATGCTCCCCTAGTCCTTCCTGTACCATTAGTCAATATTCCACAGGACTATCAGTCCAAAATTCCATTATATCATGCTAACAATGCTACAACTGCATCACAACATGTAGATAAAATGAATGACTACTTTAACAGAAATGAAATTGATGATGATTCTGTCAAGCTTAGGTTATTTGCTCAGAGCCTAGGGGGAGAAGTAAGAAAATGGTTTAAATTTTTAGCCCCCCATAGTATTAATGATCTCCAAGCCTTCCATCAAACTTTCTTAAACAAATGGGAAGTAAAGAATAATCCTCTGCAAGTCCTTTCCGACTACAAGAACCTCCATAGAAACACTGGGGAAAGTGTGCAAGCTTACTTCACTAGATTCAATAGTGTTTATAATGCACTATCCCCAGAACTAAAACCTCCACAAGTCTCAGCTTTAAACAAATTTCCTGAAGGGTTTGACCCTGAGATGGCCTATCAGCTGAGAGAAAGAGATTTTGCAACTCTTGAGGATATGCAAAAGGGTGCTCTTTCTGTGGAAGTAAACTTAATGGAGAAGAGAGCAAGAATGAAAACTGAGAAGAGAGTATCCTTTAGAGAGGAATCCACTCCTTCTACTTCAAGCTCAAAGATGGAAAGGATGTTGGAAGAAATAATGAAAGAAATGAGCATAATTAAGAAAGCACAAGCAAATCAAAACCAAAATGCTCCTAAAAATAGAAACCATAATTTTAGAAGAAAAAAACCTCCAAATAGACCCAGGGAAGATGATCATCAGATCACTCCTCCTTTTCATAAGAACTATGTAGATCAATATGAGGAAGATAGGGAGTTGGAAAGGTTGGAAGAATCTCATGTAAACTGGATTGAATCAAACAGTGGAGATGATGTTTTCCTCACTGAGGAAGAACCAGGTTTCTTCTCCTATGATCAAAATACAAACACCTATGAAGACTCTGATGACTAAAGATTGGGTTTTGAAAATGCAATCATGGAGGTACACAAGCATTATGATCTTAGGAGCAAGGGAAACATAGATAAATCAAAAGATAAGAACACTAATACTGTTTTCAAGAAAAACGCAGAAAACCAGCCCAAAAAGACAGCTGAGAAAACCAACATTTTGGCTAAAAAACCAGACTTAAACAAAGATAAAGGTGTCCAACCAAAGGTTGAACTAAGTACCCCTAGCACTTCGGCTAGTGGTCCTAATAAAACTACCCCAATTACCAGTATAAACAAGGTTCAGAAAATCAAAGTTGCTGAAAAGAATTCAATTGAAAAAACAAATGTAAATACAAAAAATTCAATTATTCCTTTCAGCCTTGAGGGAGAGATCGCTAAGATAAAAATTACCATCCCCTTAGCTAAACTAGTAACCTAAGAAGTGTACAAAAACCAAGTTTTGAAAGCTTTGAACTTATGAAGTGATACAGACACTTTAAACTTGATAGATGACAAACCTGAGTTGTTGTTTGGTCCAGAAGTTGAAGGAAAATATCAAGAAGGGGTTGTCCCTCCCTTCTATGTTAGCTTGAACATACACGACAAAATTTTACACAATGCCATGTTAGATTCAGGAGCTTCACACAATCTAATGGCCAAGGTGATAATGGAAAGCTTAGGCTTAGAGATTACTAAACCATACAAAGATTTGTATTCTTTTGACTCAAGCCGAGTCAAATGTTTGGGTTTAATCAAAGATTTATGTGTTAATCTAGCTTAGATCCCTGCTAAGAGTCTAGTTATGGACATAGTTGTAGCTGACATTCCCCCTAAGTATGACATGCTCTTATCAAGATCTTGGGGAGCCAAACTTCAGGTAAGCCTTCAAATAGACATGTCTTATGCCACCATCCCTATTTTTAACCAAAACAAAAGACTATGCAGGGAATCTCACATGAAATACATGGTGAGCAACCTAGACAAACCGAACAACACTCCAATCTATTCTACCCATTCAAGTTTAGATTCCTTTATCTTATATAACGAAAATGAAATTAATCAACAAGATAAAGAGAACATAGACCCAACTATTTCACCAGAAGAACCAAATCTTCTCTCGAATCAACTTCAAAACATCGAGAATCAACAGCAACAAGAAAATGAAAATAGGAATGACATACTTTGGACCCTAAACTTTGATGGATCTTGTAATAGAACAAGTGCAGGAGCAGGCGTATGGATCCAAAATACGAATCAAAGTTTTTCATACAAATTAAATTTCCCATGCACTAACAATATCACTGAGTATGAAGCACTTCTCCTAGGTTTACAATTGCTCAAACAATTAGAAGCCCAAAAGATAACGATCTTAGGAGATTCTGAACTTATCATAAAAAAAATCAAAGGAGAATACTCAGCCAGAAATCCGAGGCTTAGGGAATATCGGAATGCTACCCTCGATTTATTGAAAACCTTTGAAAAATACGAACTTGTTTTCATTCCTAGAGAATTTAATCATTTAGCAAATGAACTCGCTTTCAATGCTAGTAACTGTCAAATACCTGAGATAAATGAACAGCTTAGCGTAAAGATAAAACATAGGCCTGCAGTGCCTGATAACGAATATCACTGGCAAGTGTTTGATTCTGACCAACACATAGACGATTTCTTAAAATCAGAAAACGATTTCACTATACCAAAATCAAAATCTAGCCATAATTAAAACTATCCATATATCGAAGAAATCCTAGAAGCTGAAATAACATACTCTGCTGATATAAATCATTATGAGAATCTGTTTGAAGTAGAGTTAATTGACAATGTAGACCAAAAATACCTGGAAGTTTTAGAATGTAAAAACGGTTCAGTTCCAAGAGGTCTTTCACCTTTGGAACACCTTTTCAACTTTAATGATGTAGCCAAAGAACCAAAAATGGAGCCTGTAGAAAAAAATGAAGAAGAACACAACATAGGCTTCCTAACAGAACCCAAGATGATTAAATTTTCCATCACTCTTCCAAATCATATAAATTCTCGATATATTGATCTGTTTAAAGAGTTTAAAGATGTTTTTGCCTGGGCATACACAGATCTGAAGTCCTACGATACCAGCATCATTCAGCACAAGATTCCCCTGAAGGAAAATCAAAAGCCCTTCAAACAAAAACTAAGGAGAATAAACCCATTTTTATTACATTTAGTTAAAGCCAAAGTTGAAAAGATGCATTATGCTGGCATTATAGTACCAATTAGGTTTGCAGAATGGGTATCAAACTTAGTTTCTGTTATGAAAAAGACAGAGGAGATCAAACTCTCTATCGACTTCAGAAACTTAAACAGAGCATCCCTAAAAGACAACTACCCATTGCCCAAGATGGATCATATACTCCAGAGGGTAGTTGGGTCAAAAAGGATATCACTCTTAGATGGGTTCTCGGGTTACAACCAGGTGTTAGTGCTCCCAAGTGATCAAATCAAGACTGCTTTTACCACACCTTGGGGCACCTTTATGTATGTCAAAATGCCTTTCGGGTTAATGAATGCAGGGGCCACCTTCCAAAGGGCCATGGACATAGTATTTTCTGAAGATATTGGCTATTTCATAATTATTTACCTTGATGACATAACTATTTTTTCAAAAACTGATGAAGAACATTTGACTCACTTAAGAAAATGTTTTGAGAAGTGTAGGAAATTTGGCTTGTCACTAAATCCCAAGAAGACACTCTTTGGTCTCCAAGAAGGTAAGCTTCTTGGTCACATAATTTCAAAAGAAGGAATCAAAATAGACCCTACAAGGATAGATGGCATATTGCAAATTAGCCATCCAAGAAGCCTCAAAGAATTACAATATTTCATTGGAAAGTTTAATTTTTTTAGAAGGTTTATCCCCAACCTTGCTGAGCTATTAAAAAACATTACAAACATGCTTAAGAAATATGTGGGTGTAAAATGGACTTTACCAGCTAAACAATCATTCGAACTGGTCAAACAAGCTCTTACCCAAACACTAGTCCTGATTAGTCCAGATTTTACCAAAGACTTTTACATCTTTTCTTATGCGTCTGAGCATACAATAGCTGCAATTTTACTCCAAAAGAATGATTTGGGGCAAGAAAAACCAATATATTTCTTTCGTAGGGCCTTAATAGATGCTCCTCTCAAATATAATATCATGGAGAAGAAAGCCTTAGCATTAGTGAAAGCATTAAAAGACTTTAGGGTATATATTTTACACTCTCACATAATTGATTTTGTTCCACATACTGTTTTCAAGGACATTCTAAGTCAAGACCCTGATGGTAAAAGGGGAAAATGGATTGCAACTATTCTTGAATATGAATTAGAAATTAGGCCCACCAAACTAGTTAAAGGGCAAGGATTAGCAAAAATTATGGCTGAATCTAACTTCCAAGCACTAGACATGAATATGGTAGATGTGTTGGAAGAAATAGAAGAATATGATGCTCCTTCAATTGAAGAAACATTTCTAAATTCTCCTTGTTATGCTAACATTATTTATGTGCTTTTATATTTAAATACCCCTCCTTCTTTGTCCAAAACTAAAGCTAGATTTTTGAAACAAAAAGCTTTGAGTTTTTGTATCTTAGATGGGGTATTATATTGGAAAAATGCTGTCAGAATTTTGCTTAAATGTTTACTTGAATATGATGTAAGAAGAATCATGCATGAGTTGCATGAAGGGGAATGTAGAGGACACCTCTACTGGAAGGCCACAACAAACAAAATTCTTAGATCTGGTTACTATTGGCCTACCCTTTTTCCAGAAACTCAAAAGTTGGTCATGTATTTCCATAAGTGTCAAATCTTTGATGGCAAAAGAAAAATCCTTCCCTTACCTTTACATCCTATCAGAGTTGAGGCACCCTTTCAACAATGGGGGTTGGACTTCATTGGGGAAATTCATCCATCCTCCTCAGCTCGACATAAGTGGATCCTCATAGCCACTGACTTCTTTACCAAGTGGATAGAAGCTATACCCTCCAGAAATGCTAATGACTCTGTCATTATCAAGTTCCTTGAAACAAATATCCTGTCCAGATTTGGTTGTCCCAGAAAAATCATAACAGACAATGCTGCTGCTTTTAAATCTAAGAAGATGGTTGATTTCTGTTACAAATACCACATAACCTTGGGCCATTCCACTGCTTACTATGCCCAAGGAAATGGATTAACTGAATCCTCCAACAAGAGTCTCCTCAATATTATTAAAAAACTGTTGGAACAAAATCATAAATCATGGCACAGTAAGCTAGTTCATGCCTTGTGGGCTGATAGGTTAACTACAAAGAAATCAATAAATATGTCCCCATATTAGTTAGTTTATGGCATGGATGCAGTTTTTCCTACCTGATTGGGAGTTCCAGTCATGAAACTCCTTCAAGAAGTGTAGATTGAAGAAAATGATATGCAGAGAAGGATCAACCAAACAATCCATTTACAACAGAAAAGAGAAGAAGTTTATGAGAGAACATAGTTAGTCCAAGAAAAAATGAAGAATTTATTTGATAAGAGGACTAAGGAAAACAATTTCCAAGTTGGAAATTTTGTTCTTAAATGGGATTCAAGAAGAGAAGAGAAGGGAAAACATGGCAAGTTTGAGAACTTGTGGAAAGGGCCATATATTATTCATGCTGAGAGGGGTCACAATGCATTTTTCTTGAAAGAATTGAATGGAGAAGATCTATATGGAGGTCTTGTCAATGGTAGGATGCTCAAGCATTACTTCTGCCAAGAATCTTAAGTTTTAAAGCATTTTATTTTTTCATTGTAAATATCATAGTCTCACCATTGCATTCAAAGTTAGAAAAATCAAAAATACAAAAACAAAGAAAGAAGAAAAAGAGGGCAGATTGTAAAAACAATAAAGGTACAGCCCCATACCAAAAAAGAGAAACAAAATCTGAAAGTGTGCAAGCTCAAATGCCACTCCTAAAGAACACACTTCTAGTTAGTCAAACAACCTAATCTTGATTAACTAGTTTTAAATTTTCTGCTGATAGGATAGTGAATTCGATTTGCCAAACCCTTTAATCTTGGCTTATCAGTAGATATATTAGGATATAAATTCAAGGTTCAAACAAGCTCAAAATCTGAACCTAGATTTCCAAAGAGAGATGACTCAAATCTGTTTCAAATTCTGAGTCAGAAGATGTAAAAATCTGGTTCTAATTAGCTCAAAATCTGAACCAGAAAACAAAGAAGCTACAGCTCAAAAAAAAGTCAGAACAGAGCTGTAAAAAGAGAAGGATTTTCTTAAAACTTTTAGATCTTAAAGCCTTCATCATTTTGATTTAATTTTCTGCAAATAATAATCTATGTGCAACTTGTTTTTATGCCATAGATCAACATCAAGTTAGACTGTTCAATCCTGACTTGTATGCTTTTTAATTTCTGCTTTAGCAATTAGAGAATAAAAATCTGTTAGACTGTTTAATCCTAACAGATTAGTAGATTAGGTAGAGAAGCATATGGGCTCAACTGCTTAATATGAGTCCATGGAGAAATAAGAAGTAGAAATAGATTATATTTTTTGCATTCAAAGGAATAAAAATGTTGTAAGAGAGTTTGCCAATCCATGTGCACTATAAGGAAGAAAAAATGTTAGATCAATAGGATTGGGTAGGTAGAGAGCTTGTTGATGAAAGAATCATTATTTTTATGGCTGCTAATATGTTTTCAAAAGAAGATCATCCCAGCGAAGGAAGGGTATCCCAATGGATCAGGCACGGGTCAGCCTCCTAGAGAATGCAAGTCTGAAATTCTTGATGCCTTCAAGAAGGCACCATCCCCAAGTGGAGCCACTGTTAGCCACCTATAAAATCTGTTATAGCAAAAGGTGGCTAAGACTTTTTGAGCCTTCAAGGAACAAATTTTATTGCTAAAAATTGTTGGCTCTTGAAGACTCTGGAAGCCCTCATGCCTCTGTCCCAAACCTTCACTACTGTCCCCATTTCAATACTCAGAAATTCTGCTAAAATTCCAAGAGAGAAACTGCTGTAAAACCATCATTTTTCCCTTCCCCTCCTCCAAACTTACCTTCATTTTCTCCCCTTTTTCTCCATAAAAACCCCTTCGTTTTCATGATTCTTCTCCTTCCCCTCATGAAAAAAACTTTTATAAGGTTAAAGACTCATTCTTTAGCTTTTCCACAGTTCATAAAGCCCAAAGGCCCCGCAGTCGGGCGCCTATCCGCCTTATATATATTTTCCGCTCCCGATCCATAAAAACTTTGGGTTTTATTTATTATAAAGGTTTCCACCAGTATGTGTTTTAAACACGATCTCCGCCTTTGATTAGTAGGCCGATCTAACGACCCGTGCTCAATCGCATCGCAAAATTAAATCACATACATTTGTTTTTCTCCCCCGATTGGCCATCCCCCGATTTATTCTCCATCGTCGATCTAATCTATAGATCGACGGCCTGCGCTTCATTGCATCGCATGATTCAATCCCTCCATTCGCTCCCTACCCCCGATTGCGATCTACCTATTGAATCCAGACCATCCATGTGTCCGAATCGGACGGTCCAAAATCGCTCTCCTTTATTCTTCTCTCGCTCTCCTTTTTGCCTTTCTGCGCAGATCTCCACCATTGGATGCTTTCATCCAATGACCACGCTTCTCCCTGATGCTTCCAACACAGTTTAACCTAATTCCGTAGGATTTCATAATGTTTGTTTGTTTTGTAGGTTCCAAAAGGTTTTTATTTTCCATATTACAAAGGGAAAAGAAAGCCAAAGGCCGAGATTTTTCGGCCTTTGGTTATCAAAGGGAAAACAACAGAAAAGGAGCTCCACTCCATGTTTATTCAAACGCTCCATGGGCGCCAATACCCTAAAGATCCCTGCGCGGCCCTGCACATTGACAAGACACTGTGTTTTAAACGTGATTTAAAAGAGTATAAGTTTGAAGAACAAAAGCACAGCAGAATGAAGATTGAAGACATATTTTGGGAATCACGGCTAAAAATGCCTATCAAAAGCCTAATTCCTAGAATTGAAACATAGTCAACATAAAATTATAAATGCTTAAGCAGACAGAAAGGCCTCCACCGCTACATTTGAGGCAAATTGATTCCTCGGCTACCATAAAATCCACCTGTTGCCTCAAACAATTCAAACAGAGGCCGAAGTTATTGATTAAGAAAATATCTACCTCACAGCTCAGTCATGTAATTACTTCTGCAAGGGAATAAATGCAAAAATATCTGCAGAGTTACTCCAACATAATGCAGAGCCTCAAAGTCAACATAAAGCTCCCACTGAGCTTAAATCTTAATTGTAAAATAGTTAATACAATGAAACACCTGTAAACTTCTTCATCGAGCCCCTCAAAAGGCCAAGAAATCTCGAAACTGTATTAATTTCCTTAAGAGATCTTTTATCAGATCTCACCTCCTCATTCTTCTATTAATACTTCTGTAGAAGATGAGAAATTGTTGGTTGTTGTTTGATCACAAGTTGTAATACTGAAACTCTTAGAAATAAATATATAGTCTGTTGAAGTTGAAGAAGAAATTGAAGTCTTGGAGGTCTTGATGATGTTGTTACATGCTTGTTCCTGAGAAGGCTCTATCATTGGATCCATGAGCTTGGCTATTGGTGAAGTATTCTAAACTGTTTTATGTTTTCCCCTGTTTTCATTATGTTCCATAATTTCTTTACTACAGTATGTTGAAAGTTTTGGGCTAAGAAATGACTCTTGGAAGCACCTTAGGCCTGTTCATCCTTCATTGTTTTATGTTTTCTTCTGCTAAAGTATTTTAGAGGCTTTAATATATCTCTTCAGTCTTCATGCTCGTTTATTTCCTTAATAGTTTCGAATAGTTGGTTTCAGCATGATTTATGGTTCTCTCTGCTTGTCTGCTGCCACTTAAAAATTGTTATTGAAGTCTCCCTTTGAAGTTATTTTCTTATAGTGAATCAAAGAGGTCTGTTTCGATCTTGCCCTTTGTCCTCACTTAAGAAGTTGGCTTAAAGGTAATTATAATTATGATCATAGATGTTTTTAGGTGTTCCCTCTTCTATGAATTTAATTATTAGTGAATCTTTTATGTTTTCTAAGTCATTTGAAATAAAATCTTTGAGGAAATAGGGTGTTCTCCGAATTTTAGATTTCATTTTAAAAGTTTCTTTGAAATCATTATTTTCTTAAAGCTGTGATTTGTAGAATTTATGGTTAGCCCTGTCTATCAAAGAGCTCTTTATTGTCCAAATTATGCTTTCGAATTCCCTTTGTTGAGGATTAAACCTCTCTTTCCAAATCATTATTGTTCATCTCATTTCCAAAACAAAAGGATCTTGTGGCCAAGTTAGATTTTCCCTTTGATATCCCATATCCATTGATGAGTGTGTTATGACCTTTTCTTGACTTCGTTGCCCAATGAATCAGATGTTTTTCCATTCTATATATCTTTCCTAGACCTTTCATGTTCTGCTGTATCATTCCATCCAACCAAACAAACAAACAAACACCCGCACTTAATAACTAGTCTAAAACCAAGACTCAAAGCACACAAGATAAACCTTTGCAAACAAAATTTTGAGAGATCCCTCTCTGAGAGCAGGAGGACTAAATCCCGTAACTCTAAATATTGGTTCTGATGTTGCCTTGTCTTTTGATTTTCCAAACTATCAAAACACGGGACACCAACACCAGCAATAGGAAAAGAGAGAAGAAAGGAGAAAAAACTAAAACAACGTGCTAACTCAGAACATCACAGCAAACATGATGAAGATCATAGGTAGCAAACCAACCATTGACACAACGCTGATTATGAAAAACAAGATAAAACTCATCATAGTGAAAACTTGGAGGAACAAAGTAAAAATGAACATAGTACAGATCCTAAAAAGCAACATAGTGACAACCAAAATAAATAGGACAAAGAAGACAAAAATGACTTTAATAACAAATCTGAATGTGAATCTCTTTCCAGTATTAGTTTTGATGGGTCTTGTATCAAAACTAGTTCAGGAGTAGGCATATGGGTACATAACACATAAAATAATCATGCTAAGGGCCATTCATACAAACTAAACTTTCAATGCACAAATAACATAGCTGAGTATGAGGCTCTTCTATTAGGACTGAAATTATTGAAAAAACTAGGAGCCAAGAGGATAACTATTCATGGAGACTCAGAACATATTATTAAACAAGTGAATGGATAATATACTCCCAAGCGTCCAAGATTACAAGCATATAGAGATGATGCTGTTGACCTTTTAAAAACTTTCACAGAATATGAGCTTAACTTTGTCCCTAGAAACCAAAAACATTCTTGTTAATGGTTTAGCATTTGCTACAAGTACATGTCAAAAACCTTATGAAAGCAAACAATACACAGTCCAAGTTAAATATAGACCAGTAGTCCCTGATAATATCAAATACTAGAAAGTCTTTGAAGGATATAAGTAGATATAGGACTTCCTACAGTCCATAAATGGGTTTGAAATGATCAATTCAGACTCAGAGTATGAAGAGTACTTTCCTATTGAGGAAAAAACTTATGAAGAAGAAACTCCTAACATTATTGATATAAACATTGCTGATATAAATCTGTTAACTAGAGAACACCCATAGAAAATAGAGCTGAGCACTAATTTAGAACAAGAAGATTTTGAAGTGCTGCAGTCTCACATTGATAAATTGCCAAAGGGACTGGTGCCTCTAGAAGAATTGTTTGACTTTAATGATGTTGCCAAAAAGCCAAAAATGGAACCTATTGAAACTGAAATAAAAGAGTGCAATATAGGCTATAAAGAAGAGCCCAAGATGATTAAATTATCCAAAACACTGCTAGCTCATATAAAACTGAAATATTTTGATCTTTTTAGAGAATTTCATGATGTTTTTTCTTGGAGTTACGAGGACTTAAAATCATATGATACAGAGATAATTCAACATAAGATACCCCTCAAAGAAAACTAGAAACCTTTTAGACAAAAATTGCTCAGAATAAACCCTATACAATTACCCCTGGTTGAGAAAGAAATCAAGAAAATACATGATGATGGAATCATAGTCCTAGTGAGATACTCAGAATGGGTATCCAATATTGTATCTGTGAGGAATAAAATAAGAGAGATAAGGATTTTTATAGACTTTAGAAACTTAAACAAAGCCTCTTTAAAGGAGAACTACCCCTTGCCCGAAATGGATCATATCTTACAAAGGGTAGTGGGTTATAAAAGAATTTATTTAATAGATGGATTTTCAGGATACAACCAAGTGCTGGTACATCCTGATGATCAACTTAAAAAAACTTTCACTACTGTAATATCCCAAAATTGGGACTGCTATAAAGGCATGACTGGAAAACGCATTTTCCAGGAATGGTTGATACAGAATGTGAAATCAACCCTTGGGTCCCTTAGATCTGAGTATCTAATACCTCAATCCAAGAGGAGATCAGAAACAAATCTTTCTAGGTCGGTTAAACATATTTCCCACACCTAGGAAGGCTTGAAAACTGCCCAAAGAAGGGACTTCAGCAATACAAAAGAACACTGCCCAGAAAATAATGCAGTTTTAGATAGAAGTAGCAGTAGACTAATATGACAGCTTGAAAATAGCTTATACAATGATAAAGCAGATTTACAGTATAGTCCAATCAATGTATAGGAGAAATAAAGAGACTTTTATGGAGAAAAACCCTCTAAAAGAGGTGCTGCAACAATATAATTCACTGTAAAGCATTGATAGCATTATTTTCATGAGTAAACAAAAATTGTAGGTTACAAATCAGATCTAGGACAAATCTGTGTACAAAATATTAGATCTATATCAAATCTGTACACTAGACTGTCTCTATTTTACATCCCCCTTGGGGTTTTCAGCAATACATGAAGAAAAAAGAGTAGACCCGAGATCTACTGCAACAGATCTGTAGAATGATTCAGAAATTTTGAAGTATATTGATCAATGAATATATCAGATCTGAAACATACATGGATTATATGGCTAATCCATGGATCACCACAATGTAAGGAAGGCTCCTTCACACCAGAGATCTCTCCTCCAAATAGTTTCCAAACAACCTGCAACTCTTCACTTGCAAAATAATGTAGTACAGGGAGATAAAATACGTTGTAGGCTTTATGTAGAATTTTTCCTGATGCCGCATTGTAGATGTGAAGCTCAAATCAGCTAATACACTCTTTCCAATAGGATAGAAGGCTTTCCCACTGAAAGGAGGCACTAGTATGGTCTAGATCTGAATAGATCTAGCCTCCACTTGCTACTGCTCACAAGGAAAACCAAACCCTCAACAGGATCTGAGTTGTAGTTGGAAGAAGAAGCTTGTCCAAATGCCTCATAGTGGACAAAGAAATGCAAGACTCTCCTAAGAGGCCTCTCAAGGAAAGAGGTGGGATTCCCGACCAAGAACACCCAAGTGCTTAACAACACTATTCTCAGATAAATAACCAGAGCATGAGAAGTGTCTAAACAGAAAAATCCTTTCAATACAATATGTTCAACAACAACCCCTCTCATGCTGCTCTCCTCTTTCATTTATAGGATGAAAGCCTTGCAAAAACCTAAACCATCTCAAAGGTTTAGCTCCTTTCACATTTGAAACCTCCAACTAGATCTGCGCTATTCATCTAGGTACATTACATCTAGACAATGCTGTAGATTTGGTCTTATTGACCCAGTCAATTATCACAATCCCCTTTCACACATGAGGGAGTTTTATTAAGGCAGCCCAGATTTAGCCTTGTTCACATGGGCATTAATTTATTTTGTTGTTTAAGGAGTTTAATTTTTCCTCCTTTACACTTTTATTCTTGTAACAAGAAAATGAAAACAAAATGGAATATTCCTATTAGCTTGGGCTAATTAGGAATATTACAGTTCTCCCCTCCAAAATGTTGCTTGTCCTCAAGCAACTGATAAGGTGAGTGCTGTAACTCATCTCGTCCTCCATTGGTGTCACAAATAAAGGATAAGCTTCTCTCATAATCTAAGTGATCACCAAACCATCCATCCATGACTTGTCCCAACAATGTCCTCATGAGATGCAAACTACTCCTCCCATAAGGAAATAATGAATCACATGAAACAACCATGGTTTTCCCAATTCCCTCCCTAAAATATGAGATAGAAAGTATAGGGAGTGTAGTCATCCCATAGGGCACATGCATGCCTTCCCTCCTTCCTCCATTCATCCCCATGAAAAGTACAAGCACATCATCAATATAGGGGATCAAAAAAATGTACAAACAAACATAAATGTGTGCACATGGAGGTGGATCATAGTCCCACATGTGGAACCAATGTAGAGCATCCCATGCCTGCATCAAACCAAGATGTGGTAAGTGGTTTTCCCACCACTTACTTGCTGCACAAGTCATCTCACTATTGCAGAAAAGGTGAGATATATTTGGTGCCTTTGGGAAGCACCCATCATGAAAATAAATCTCCCTTTTCATATCAAGGGAGTGACCAAATTCATAATTTTTAGTGGCCCAACAATTGCCATGAGATTTACAAAATATATTACTCCTCCTTGGAGTCATGGCTTGCAAAAACATGGTGCAAGAATTCATGGAATCGGAATATAAAACACATGCACTAAGAACATGCTCTTCACCAACAATCTTCCTCATATCAATGGACTGGTGCATAGATCTACTCTCTTCTCCAAGGGAAGAAGAAGAGGGCTGATTTAACTCTTCCTTAGAGTCATGTTGTTGCTCTAACTCCACAAGGTCCATGCATATTTGAAAATGATGATATAGTTCTCTTTCAAATCCCTCCCAATAATAGCTCCTCAACATGATATTCATTAGGGGAATTTTGAGGTCTAAAATGGGCCTCCTAAGGAAATTATAAAATAATAGTGGAAATAATAAAATAAGATTTGATTACATCATCAAATTTTAGAGGGAATAAAGAAAACACTACTTTTTCAACTCATATTTTCAACTTATCTCCCAAATTTTTTACTCAAATTTTGAGTGGGAGTACTCATTGAATGCAAAATTTAATTCCTCATCCAAGGAGTACCCATGTTGCATACTTTCTATGGGTCTTGCTACACGAAAAATGAGAAATACATGAAAAATGTGATTGTAATAACGTTTTTAATATATTTCTCATTTTTCGTATAGAAGGGTCCATCAAACATATGCAACATGGGTACTCCTTGGATGAGGAATTAAATTTTGCATCAAACAAGTACTCCCGCTCGAGATTTGAGTAAAAAATTTGGGAGATAAGTTGAAAGTACGAGTTGAAAAAGTAGTTTTATTATTTTATTATTTTTTAATCTTTTTACCCTTTTACTTAAAAAATGGCGAATCATCCCCCATGGTTGACATCATCATCTTGAATCCTATTGGTTCTTATAAAGTTTATTTTTCTTGTACATTTTTCTTAGGAGGCCCATTTTAGACCTCAAAATTCCCTTAATGGTTGAGCTTCAGAGAATAGGTGTGGCTGAAATTGAACTCTTCATAAGCCCTCTGTAGTAACTTCTCCTTGAGCTTGGAAGCTATAGATGACTCCATCAAGGATTGAATAACTCCCTTCATGCAACCAGTCATCAAGAATCATGCAAGTATGAAGATCCTTGGAATATTCCACCAACAGTTGGGATTTCCAACAGGGATCTAATATGCCCAACAATGAAAACACTGATAGTGTGTCATCTGAAGTGTCTGCCATGTTTTTGGTCTTCTCATTGACATCTCCCATGTCAAAGGTACAAGGTGGAAGGTTGCCAGTCCTTCTTTGCTGTTGCACATGCTCAAAAGAAGATGGAAGCTCTTGGAAGTTAGTATCCCATGGGAGGCTCTTATCTATCGAAGACCTCTTTGTTTTTTCCAAAGCATGCATGTGAGACCACCATCTCTCTTCATTTATGGAAGAGTGTTCTTCAAGCAAGTTTGTCTTCTTTTTCAAGGATTTCCTTCCATGCCCGATGATGGTGTCATTATTTCTCCTTGTATCATATCTTCTCAACGCAATATGAGAGGTGAGAATAGATAATGATGTCAAAGGAAAAATGCTTTCCCTCTCTTTTTACCTTCCCCATACTCTCAGCGCTGTAGCATGGTCTTCTAGTGCTCCCTCCTCCCTTGGATTTATGAAAGGAACATCAATGTATGAAACATCTTTCATCAAATCTGAATCAGGTGGTCTCCCAGATGGCATACCACAGGATAATGATGTCTCATGGCTCATTCCCATGTGAAAAATAGATGGAAACATATCATGACTACTTCCACTATGCAAATCCATCTCTGATTGTTGTGTGGAAGTATCATGAAACTTGGAGACCCCTCTTAGTGGTGTAAGACTGCCTCCGATTGGAGCCCTTGCCCCATCTCCTGATAGTGGATCAGCTATGTGATCCCTCCTTTGTTCTGTCTCACTGTATTTTAGCAAATACACATGCTTCTCATGTCCTCCATATGGAACAGCCTTTGGAATTCCTTGCAAACGTGAAAGAACCCCTCTAATGGAAGCCATTGCTTCATCTCCGTCTCCAAATGAAAATAGATCTCCTCCTGCTAGCACAACACTGGAGGATCTTCTCTACTCTCCCTCTCCCTTCTCCTCATCAATGGAGAATGCTTCATCATCAAGAGATCCTTTTTCTTGATCTCTTAGTGAATAAGGAACCCTCGTGTCTTCTCTTTGAGAAAATAGATCTTGCTGAAGTGGGGCCTTTGCCTCTGGTAAATTGTGCAACAAATCTCCAACCCCCTCAACAATGTTTAGGACTGGAGTTGGCTTCCATGGAATCTTTCAACTTATGCATAGATTCAGATTTCTTGGGCTTGATCTTCTCCTCCCAAGAAGTCTCAGAATGTCTCTCATCAAATCTTGTCACTAGTCTCCTAGTGAATCTTGCATAAGAAGAGATGTTTCTCCCTTTCAAGGAAGAGAACTCAAATAGCCACCAATCATAAGCCTTCCCTTGAAGATGCAGTGCTGCTACTCTCAAGGCTTCTTCTTCTGACACTTGATGTAGCTAAAATTATGTGTCAAGCTTCTTTACCCAAGACTTGGATGAGTCTTTAGGTGATCCATCAAATGCAGGTAGAGAGAATCTACCCAAGGTGTGCTGCATGCACCCTTTCCTTCTACTGTAGCTGGTGGATACTTTTTCTTTGAGTTGATAGAACTCTGAAAAACTGAGATGATATTTGAATCTCTCTAATTGAGGTTCATATTCTTGGAGATAATCACCAAGAGATTCCTCCTTTGGTGTTCCTCCCTTTCCTCCTTCCTTTGACAAGAAATTAGGCATGTTCCAACATTGCAGATCAGGTTGTGTGGCTGAATTCTCACACACATGGTAGGAAGTACTGGGGATTTATTGATGTAAGAATCCTCCTCAGGGATCTTCATGTATTTCCCTCTTCATCCCCCATATTTCTTCCTTCAGTTCATGCATAGCTTGAGAAATAGTTTTTGAGAACTCTTCTCTCTGCAAACTTCTAGATAAAGGGTTTGGACCCTTTACGTCTGTGTCTTAGATGTAACCAAATTTATTCATCAGTATTTTCCTTCCATGAAAAGACATATTGGCTCTTCAAGAAAGAAAATCACAGGTTGTGCCAAGAAAGGTGCTTTGATACCACTACAATATCCCAAAATCAGGACTACTAGCAAGGCATGACTGGAAAATGCATTTTCCAGGAATGGATGCTACAGAATGTGAAATAAGCCCTTGGGTCCCTTAGATATGAGTATATAAGACCTAAATCTAAGAGGATAATAGAAATAAATCTTTCTAGGTGGGTTAAACAGATCTCCCACACCTAGGAAGGCTTGAAAACTGCCCAAAGAAGGGACTGCAACAATACAAAAGAACACTTCCCAGAAAATAACGCAGTTTAAGATAGCAGTAGTAGTAGACCAATATGACAGCTTGAAAATATCTTATACAATGATAAATCAAATTTACATTATATCCCAATCAATGTACAGGAGAAAGAAAGATACTTTTATGGAGAAAAACCCTCTAAAAGAGGCGCTGCAACAATATAATTCACTGTAAGGCCTTGAAAACATTATTTTCATGACTAAAAAGAAATTGTAGGTTACAACTCAGATCTAGGACAGATCTGTGTACAAAATATTAGATCTATATCAGATCTGTACACTAGACTATCTCTATTTTACATCCCCCTTGGGGTTTTCAAAAATACATGAAGAAAAAAAAGTAGATATGAGATCTACTGCAGCAGATCTGCAGAATGATTCAGAAATTCTGAAGTATATTGATCAATGAATATATAAGATCTGAAACATACATGGATTAGATGGCTAATCCATGGATCACCACAGTGTAAGGAAGGCTCCTTCACACTAGAGATCTCTCCTCCAAATAGTTGCCAAACACCCTGCAACTCTTCACTTGCAAAATAACGCAGTAAAGGGAGATAAAATGCGTTATAGGCTTGATGTTGACTTTTTCCTAATGCCAAGTTGTAGATGTGAAGCTCCAGTCAGCTAATACACTCTTGCCAATGGGATAGAAGGTTTTCCCACTGAAAAGAGGCACTAGTATGGTCTAGATCTGAATAGATCTAGCCTCCACTTGCTACTGCTCACAAGGAAAACCAAACCCTCAATAGGATCTGAGTTGTAGTTGGAAGAAGAAGTTTGTCGAAATGCCTAATAGTGGACAAAGAAATGCAAGACTCTCCCAAGAGGCCTCTCAAGGAAAGAGGTGGGATTCCCAACCAAGAACACCCAAGTTCTTAACAACACTATTCTCAGCTAAACAACCAAAGCATGAGAAGTGTTTAAATAGAAAAATCATTTCAATACAATATGTTCAACAACAACCCCTCTCATGCTTCTCTCCTCTTTCATTTATAGGATGAAAGCCTTGCAAAAACCTAAACCATCTCAAAGGTTTAGCTCCTTTCACATTTGAAACCTCCAACTAGATCTGCGCTATTCATCTAGGTACATTGCATCTAGACAACACTGTAGATTTGGTCCTATTGACCCAGTCAATTATCACAATCCCCTTTCACACATGAGGGAGTTTTATTAAGGCAACCAAAATTTAGCCTTGTTCACATGGGCATTGATTTATTTTGTTGTTTAAGGAGTTTAATTTGTCCTCCTTTACACTTTTATTCTTATAACAAGAAAATGAAAACAAAATGGAATATTCCTATTATCTTGGGCTAATTAGGAATATTACAACTACACCTTGGGGCACTTTCATGTATGTGAAAATGCCCTTTGGTTTAATGAATGCTGGTGCCACATTCCAAAGAGCCATGGATATTTATTTGTCTGAAGAGATAGGCATCTTCATTATGATATATTTAGATGAAATCACAGTCTATTCCAAAACAGATGAAGAACACCTTGGTCACTTAAGAAAAGTCTTTGAGAAATGTAGAAAGTATGGTCTATCCTTAAACCCCAAGAAAACCTTATTTGGCCTCCAATAATGAAAACTTCTAGGCCATATCATATCTGAAGAGGGAATACGAATAAACCCAAAATGTATTGAAGGAATATTGCAAATAAATCATCCTAGAAACATCAAAGAACTGCAATCTTTCATTGGAAATATTAATTTCTTAAGAAGGTTCATACCCAACCTTGATGAACTCCTTAGAAACATAAAAAACATGCTAAAAAGGGAAACATGTGTTAAATGGACCATTGAAGCAAATAAATCCTTTGAACTGGTTAAACAAGCACTCACTCAAACACCAGTTCTCATTAGCCCTGATTTTAAAAAATATTTCTTCATTTTCTCCTTTGCATCAGAACACACAGTTGCTGCTATCCTACTTTAGAAAAAATAAAAGGACAAGAGCAACCCATTGCATTTTTTAGAAAGGAATTAAGAGATGCACCCCTAAAATACAACATAATGGAAAAACAGACATTTTCCTTGATCAAGGCCATGAAAGATTTCAGAGTTTACATTTTACACTCCCACATCATTGCATTTGTTCCAAACTTAGTTGTCAAAGAAATTTTAACACAAGATCCTGATGGCAAAAGAGGAAAGTGGATTGCTGTTATATTAGAATATGATTTAGAAATCAGACCCACTAAACTGGTCAAAGGACAAGGAATTACAAAACTTATGGCTGAATCAAATCTTAAAGCCTTAGATATGAATATGGTTGATGTTTTAGAAGAACAAGAAGAATGCACAGCCCCGCCTGTTGAAGAAGTATTGCTTAATTCACTTTGGTATACTGATATTTTATATGTGCTTTTTTATCTCAATGTTCCTTCTAGTTTATCTAAGACAAATACAAGGTTCTTGAAGTTAAAAGTTGTAAATTATTGCACTATAGATAAATGGTTATATTGGAAAAATGCTAGTGGTATATTGCTTAAATGTTTGCCTGAGAATGATGCAGAGAAGATCAAACATGAGTTTCATGAAGGGGAATGTGGAGGCCACCTCTATTGGAAAAAAATTTCCAATAAAATCCTTAGAGCTAGTTACTATTGGCCCACCCTCTTCTAAGACATCCATAAATTGGTAGTTGCCTGCCAAAAATGTCAAATATTTGAAGGCAAAAGAAAAATCTTACCCTTACCTCTGTATCCTATTTCTGTTGAAGCTCCTTTTCAACAGTGGGGCCTAGACTTCATTGGGGAAATCCATCCTTCTTCATCTGCCCACCATAAATGGATCCTCACCGCAACCGATTACTTTACAAAATGGATAGAGGTCATCCCATCTAGACTGCTACTGATCTAGTCATCACCAAATTACTTGAAAACCATATTTTGTCTAGATTTGGTTGTCCTAGAAAGATTATCACTGAAAATGCTGTTGCCTTTAGATCAAAGAGGATGGTATACTTTTTCCACAAATATATGATCACATTAGGTCATTCCACTTCTTGTTACCCTCAAGGTAATGGGTTGGCAGAATCCTCAAAAAAAAGTTTCGTGAACATCATCAAAAGGTTGTTGGAGGGAAATAAAAAGTCATGGCACATCAAGCTAATACATGCATTATGGGTAGACAGGTTAACGTGAAAGAAATCAATTGGAATGTCTCCCTACCAGCTAGTTTGTGGAGCAAATGCAAATTTTCCAACAAGCCTAGGGGTGCCAGTCATGAAGCTGATCCAAGAAGTACAATCTGAAGAAAATTACATGATAAGAAGGATAAATCAGACTATACAGTTGCATCAAACAAGAGAGGAAATCTACAATAGAACACAACAAGTACAAGAAAATATCAAGAAGCTATTTGATAAAAGGACAAAAGCAAATGATTTCAACATTGGTGACAAAGTGCTCAAATGGGATTCAAGGAGAGAAGACAAGGGAAATCATGGTAAGTTTTAAAATCTGTGGAAAGGTCCCTATATTATCCATTCTGCCAGAGGCAACAATGTATTTTTCTTACAGGAAATGGATGGAATAGAACTTTTTGGAGGTCCTATCAATGACAGGATGCTCAAACATTATTTCCATTAAGATGCCTAAGTTTAGAGCTTTATCCATTGTATATAACATTGTTTAAAGAAAGATGAGAAAAAATAAATACAAAAATATAAAAATAAAGAAAAAGAGGGCAGAAAAATAAAAGGTACAGACCCATACCAAAAAGAGTTTTGCTGAAAGTGTGCAAGTCCAAATGCCACTACTTGAGGAGAGGAGCCTTATTTAGTCATACCTCCTAATCATAACTAATTGAGTTTTAAATTTTTGTTGATAGGTTAGTGAATGAGGATTTTCCAAACTATATAAACTTGGCTTACTAGTAAGACTAGATTAGATTAGGAAAAGAAATCAGTTCCAAAGCTCAAAATCTGAACCAAGATAGAAAGAGATGGATAAAAAAGAAAATTCCAGATTTCAACCCTCAAAATTTTGTGTTAAATTTTCTGCCAAATAAATTCTGTATGCAGACTTGTACAAAGTATCACTGCTCATAACAAATTAGACAATCTAATCCTAATTTGGTTATGTTTTCAATTTCCTATTTTAGATTAGAGAATGAAAATCTGTCAAACTGTTTAATCTTGACAGATAGTTAGAATAGGTAGAGAAATAAATGAGTTCATCAACTTAATCTAAAATCTTGGTTGATATAAGTGTAGAATTTGTTTAGTTTCCTGTCTTCGAAAGAAAATAATGTCAAGGGTTGGCTAATTCAAATGAACCCAATGAAGAAAAAATGTTAGAACAAGTAAGATGGGTAGGTAGAAGTTGAGTTGGAATTAATCATGTTATGATTCAGATGTTGAAAAATCACTTCTTCAAAGTAGCAAGTCATCAAGTTTAATGGAGGTCTGTCAAGTTACAAGATAAGGCATTGGTCTAATTCTTCCAAATATTTGATCTCTGAGGTTCTTGACACCTCGTATAGGAGCTACCCTCCCCAATTGGAGCCACTGTTAGCCATCTATAATTTTTGTTGATATCAAAAGATGACTAAATTATGATTTTGGATTTCTAGAAACAATATTTAAGAAACACTGTGAGTTCTAGAAATCTCACTGCCTTCATCATCCTAAGTTTGACTATTTTTCACTAAACTTTCCTTTCTTTTTTCCTTCTCAAAAGTTCACCCTGCTGCTCCAAGAAAAACCCCATTTTCTAATCCTAATTTCATCATTTCATCACCTTAACTACACCCTCATTCATCCTCTTTTTCCCCTCTTAAGAGCCCTCATAAGCCCCCCTCATTCATAATTTTTATCTAAAAACCCTTAGAATATTATAAAAATCCTTTTTACATTAAGCCTATCAGACCCTTTAAAACTTTATAAAAACTCTGTTTTTATGCTAAAAGCGCCCTTTTGCACAAAACAGGCCCTTAAGCCATTTTTTGGCCTAAAGCCTTAGCCCCTTACCCTCATAAGACCTTTTCCTTCCACCTGTTTCTAAGCCCTTTCCCTATCTTTTACCCCTCCGCCCCTTTCACTTTGTCTGTAATGTTCCTAATCTGGATTGCTCAGCAAAACAGACCTGAAAAACACATTTTTCAAGGATGTGTGCTTCAAAAGCTAGGATCAGCCCTTGGATACCTTAGATAAGAGTATATAAGGCCTAAATCCAAGAGGAGGCTCAAAATAAATCACTATAGGTGGGTTAAACAAATCTCCCATGCCTAGTTGTCTTCAGAAAGTTGCCCAATGAAGGGCTACAGTAGTATAAAAAACAATATCGGAGTATCACTGAGCTAATAACTCTGAAATTTGTTTAGAAACACCTCAGAAAAAATTTCATGGACAACAACAAGAAGAAGGTTAATTCTCCCGAAAAAAAGGTGGAGAAAAGAGGTGATTTATGCCCTAAAATGCGTGTATTCGGAAATCCACGTGAAAATAAGGGAAATGGAGAGAGGTAATTTTATCTTAGGCCGTGAGGGAATCCCATACCAAATTTCAGGTCAAAAAAATCATTCTAGCTAAGTTAAATAGTTCATCCACTCCTAAAAGGGCTTAAAAAGGTTGATTTCCCATGACCTTGAGTATGCAGAAATTACTGAAGCTTGAGCAGCATTATTTTATGAATCTAATAGATGAAAATAAGTATGAAAATCATGGAATTATACCTAGGGAAATACTTATGCATTTACAAGATAAAAACAGAGATTTTACATGGATAAACCCTCAAGATTGAGGTGTTGCAACACTGGAAATTGCCAAGAGAGATAGACAGTGTAATTTTATGAATAATGAGAAACTAATATATTATATCTTAGATCTAGAACATATCTATGCATGAAAATACATATCTATTACAGATCTGGAAGCCAAAGAGGCTGTTTATTACATTCCCCTTGGGGTTTTGTGCAAAACATGAAGCACAGAGAGTAGATCTGAGATCTAAGGTTGTAGATCTGCAGAATGATTCAGAAATTTCTGAATAATACAATGGTACAGTAGATTAGATCTGAAACTAACATATATTGGATGGCCAATCCATGGATCACCACAGTGAAAGGAATAATCCCAACACCGGAGATCTCTCCTTCAAAATGTAGACAAAACACCCTGCAGCTGTAGATTTGCAAATAACATTGTCTAAGGAGAGATAGCATTGTAAACTCTAAGAATACTTTTTCCTAATGCCAATATCAAAAACTGAAGCTCCAACAATGGATGCACTCTTCCAGGAGGTTAAAAGACACACTCACTAAGAAGAGGCTCCAATACAAGCTAGATCTGAACAGATGTTGTCTTCCACTTGCTGCAGCTTACAAAAGCAAGAAACCATCACTGGATCTGCATTGCAGTTGGAAGTAGAAGCTTCGTATCCAACCTGATAGTGGACAAGCAATACAAGCTCTCCTAAGAGATCCTCAATGGGAAGAAGTGGAACCCCTAAACAGGAAATCCCAATGCAATCTAGGCTAAGTAGCCAAGAAAGCTATTTGTCTAAACAGACAACAATTCAGAAATCATATCATGAACAACCTCAATATGCTTCCCTCCTCTTCCTTTTATAAGATTAAGATATTGTAAAACCCTAAATCACCTTCAATGATTTAGCCCCATTCACATGTGTAACCTCCAACTTGACTGCACTATCCTTCTAGGAGATTCATTGCATCTAGACAGTGTGGTTGATTTGGTCCTATTTTACTTGGTCAATAGATTCAGCCTCTTTCACACTCAAGTTTGTTTTTACAAATGGCCCAGATTTAGCCTTGTTCACATTGGGCATTGATTTATTATTTTATTAGGAGTTTTATGAACCTCCTTTACATATTTATTCTTTAAACAAAGAAAGAAAAATAAAATGAATATTCTTATTAGCTTAGGACTAATTAGGAATATTACAGTCCTCCCCTCCAAAATTTTGCTTGTCCTCAAGCAACTTACAAGGACTTTGAAAAATCTCCAATGGAATTGTTTCCTCCCAAGAATACAAGTTTTCTTTTGGTGAATGAACCAAACAGCTATCATCATGAAGTAGTGGGAGATACATAGAAATAATCATATGCTGTCCATTGGAATTCTCAAGGCATGAGAGATGGTGAATAGTGTGTGCTTCAAACCCCATGAGAAACTTTAATCTCCATGCTATCATCCAAACAAAGTGAGCCATCTTTGGTAGCTCAAAGAAATAGTCGCCAATCCCCACCATATGCAATGTGTAGGGGCTCTATGGCTGGAAATGAGAGATAATAATACTCAAATCATGTTGTCTCTCCCTGCATTTATGATAAATATGAAGCTGGTGATCCTAGGCTGCAATAATATAGTCCTCATGAAGCCAAAAGATACTTGAAACTTCATGATTCCCTTCATGGATTCTAGTGAGCCTCCTTACCCAATCTTCCATGCATATAGTGAATAGAGGATCTTCACCATGTGTGCTCCAAAAGAAACATGGACTAAGTGTCATATGACATATTGGATGATGACAATATTCCCTCCCTTGAGACCAGCGTTGTCCTTCATCTTGCTGCCTCAAATCATAGTACAATAAGTGGCCATCCCACCACCTTCTTGCTGCAAAAAGCTTCTTCAAAGCTTGGAAATAGTAGAGGATAATAGGTGTTGGCTGAATATGATTCAAGCAACACATGTCTTGCTGCAAATTCTCCCAAGTGAGAGACTTATTCCAATGACATAAGCCCAACATATGGCTCTTTGCATAAGAAAACAAAGGATATGATGTAGCAGCCATACAATGTGCTATCCTCCTCTTGAAGCATGAATGAATATGGGAGATTTCATTCCCAAAGGACACACTCAACCAATGTGTCATCCCTCCTCTCATGTTCCCAACAAAGATCAGAGAATCATCATCATCATGATATAAATAAGCTCTCTTATGCCACCTCATGAGAGAGTTACATTTTCTCCCAAACCCCAGTACATACATGATCATAAAATACATTCCGAACAGAAATACATGTACATACATGAGACTCATCCCAATCACAAGCAAATATATGGACATGAAATTTGACATGGGATGTCCAAACTCTCTTCTTTTCAACCAAAGCAACCATGCGCGTTCTTCTTCTTATGCATCCTCTCATTGAGATACAAGGCATGAGACAAGAAAATATCAAACCTTGGGTAGTACCCATACTCACCCAATAGAAACCAACGTAGGACATCTCCTACTTGCATAAAATTCAAATGTGGTAAGTGGTTATCCCACCACTTACTTGATGCCCATAACATATCTCCATGGCTAAGAGTGGAAGATATATTTGGTGCCTTAGGAAAGCACCCATCATGCTAAAAAATCTCCCTTAGTCCATCAAGGGAGTGTCCATTTTCAGAAATAGTTTTGGCCCAAAGTTGGCCATGAAGTTTATAAGATATGACACTCCTCCTTGGAGTCATGGCATGGATATAAAATGTAAAATAATGCATACAATCAGAAAATATAACATGATTTGAATAAGTATGCTCTTCACCAATAGTCCTCCTCCAACAAGTGGAGAGGTGCACAGATCTATCTCCTTCCTCATGAGGAGAAAGAGAGGGATGAACTAACTCTTCCATAGAGTTATATTGCTACTCCGTCTTGATGTGATACATGCATCTTTGATAATGTTGATATAAGTCTTCTTTGAAGCCTTCCCACATGAATCCATTTGAGATAATATGGTGTGTTCTGATGAAGACAGTGGGGGTAGAAAGCAAGATATCATAGGTAGCTCCTGGTCGTTGGTCCTTGAGTCTTGACTCTTTAGTCAAATAGATCTGATCATGAAATAAAATGACTCCATCAACCACCTTATACCTCCTATATTTCCTTTTTCCATCAAGAACCTTACATGTGAAGAGGTTCTTGGAATACTCTACCAAAAGTTGGGATTCCCAATAGGAATCAAGGCTTCTCAACAAAGACAGCGTTGTAGAGTTATGAAATGAAGTAGCCATCACCTCGTATTCTTTATTTTTATGAAGAGATATCATTTTATGCCCCAAATCTATGGAGTGGCCTTTTGACACCATGTTAATGTCATCAGAGGTCTTTGACTTCTTCTTTATCAGCGCAAATAGATGAGTGAGAAATAGCAAAATAAATTTCAGGAAATTGTTCAGCTCTCCTTGAAATCTATCAATAGATCTTAGTGTTGTGGTAGCTCCCTTTAAGGCTCCCTCCTTAGCCAATTTTTTCATTGATGCAAAAATTTGAGAGAACACTTTATTCTTCTTCTCATCAGGGGGTCTCCCTAGTGAAATGCCTCTATGTAAACAGACATCAAGATCTAAAGTAGACTGCATAAATGGTTGGATTGATGTGTCCCTTTCCTTGCTACATAGTTCAGTCTCCTCCTCATGAATAGAAACCCCTTGAAATAAACAAGGGTGCATGCTCCTCATCATTGGATGTTGGTTCATCCTTCCTCCTCTTTCTTGGAGTAAGGTATCATTGCTCAATAAGGCTGTCACATAATGTTCCTTGGGAATCACTTGCAAAGATAAACAATCTCTTTCGCTTGAAACAAGAACTTCATCTCCATCCCCATGTGGTAATGGGTCTTCTTTTGAAGTGACAACGTTGCTACTGCCTTCTAGCTCTTCCTTCTCATCAATATTTGAGAACACCTCACTATCAACAAGAGACCTTGGATCTTGGTCTTCTTTTGAAAGAGGAATCTCCATGACTTATTTTTGAGAAGAAATCTCTTCACGCAATGGAGATCTTGCCCTTGGCAAGGTGTCACACAAGTTTTCATCCCCTCCAACAGAAATCTGAAGTGGAGTTTTCATAGTAGGTCTTTCCAACTCATGCAAGGGTTTTGCATGCTCATGATTTTCTAGCTCTTTCACAGATGTTTTAGCTTACCTCTCATCAAATCTCTTCACCATTCTCCTAATGAACTTAGAATAAGTGGAAATATTTGCATTCTTCAAAGAAAAAGTTTCAAATAACCACCAAGCATAAGTTTTACCTTTAAGATGCAGCGCTACTACCTTAAGCGCTTCTTATTCTGAAACTTGACTTAGATCCAGATATGAGTCTAGCTGATCTATCCATTCTTCAGCTATGCATGTGGAGGATCCATCAAAGTTAGGCAGAAAGAATCTACCTCTTATTCTTCTATTGTTGGCTCTTCTCTCCTCCTTGAGATGGAAGAAATCTTGGAACCTCAAGTGCTCCTTGATTTCCCAAGATTTAGATTCATACTCCTGAAGATAAACACTCAAAGTCTCCTTCTTTGGTGCATCTTCCTCCTCTTGAAACCCTTTAGGAGTTTCACCGCAACTCTTCATCTGCTTAACCTCCTGGGGGAGGTCATTTTTGGATCTAAAAACTGATGAGAGTAATCTCATATTATTCATCATTCTGATCTCCTTTTGTCTTCTTGGGCTGAGGCTCACAGGCTGAGCCAAGAAAGATGCTTTGATACCATTATAATGTTCCCAATCTGGACTGCTCAGCAAAACAGGCCTGAAAAACACATTGTTTAGGGATGTGTGCTTTAGCAGCCAGGAAAAGCCCTGGCATCCCTTATATAAGAGTATTTAAGACCGAAATCCAAGAGGAGGCTCAAAATAAATCACTCTAGGTGGGTTAAACAGATCTCCCAAACCTAGTTGTCTTCAGAAAGTTGCCCAATGAAGGGCTGCAGTAGTAAAAAAAAAAATACTAGAGTGTGAGTGAGCTAATAACTCTGAAATTTTTTTAGAAACACCTCATAAGCAATTTCATGTACATCATAAAGAAGAAGGTTAATTCTCCCGACAAAAGGGTGGGGAAAAGAGGTGATTTATGCCCTAAAATGAGTGTATTCAGAAATATGTGTAAAAATAAGAGAAATGGTGAGATTTTATTTTATATTAGGCCGTGAGAGATTCCCATACCGAATTTCAGGTCAAAAAAATCATTCTAGCTAAGTTAAACAGTTCCTCCACTCCCGAAAGGGCTTAAAAAGGCTGATTTCCCATGACCTTGAGTATGCAGAAATTAATGAAGCTTGAGTAGCGTGATTTTCTGAAGCTAATAGATGAAAATAATTATGAAAATCATGTAATTAGACATGGGGCAAGACTTATGCATTTACAAGATAAAAACAAAGATTTTACATGGATAAACCCTCAAGATTGAGGTGCCGCAACACTGGAAATTGCCAAGAGACATAGACAGCGTAATTTTCTAAAGAATGAAGCACTTATATATTATATATTAGATATATAACATATATATGCATGAAAATACAAATATATTACAGATCTGGAAGCCAAAGAGGCTGTTTATTACATTCCCCTTGGGGTTTTGTGCAAAACATGAAGCATAGAGAGTAGATCTGAGATCTAAGGTTGCAGATCTGCAGAATGATTCAGAAATTTCTGAATAATACAATGGTATAGCAGATCATATCTGAAACTAACATGTATTGGATGGCCAATCCATGGATCGCCACAGTGAAAGGAAGAATCCCAACACCGGAGATCTCTCCTTCAAAATGTAGACAAAACATGCTGCAGCTGTAGATCTGCAAATAACGTTGTCGAGGGAGAGAAATAGAATTTTAGGCTCTGAAAATTCTTTGGCCTGATGCCAAGATAAAAAACCGAAGCTCCAACAATGGATGCACTCTTCCAGGAGGATAAAAGACACACTCACTGAGAAGAGGCTCCAATACAAGCTAGATCTGAACAAATCTAGTATTCCACTTGCTGCAGCTTACAAAAGCAAGAAAACCATCACTGGATCTACATTGCAGTTGGAAGTAGAAGCTTGGTCTCCAACCTGATAGTGGACAGCAATACAAGCTCTCCCAAGAGCTCCTCAATGGGAAGAGATGGAACCCCTAAACAGGAAATCCCAATGCAATCTAGGCTAAGCAGCCAAGAAAGATGTTTGTCTAAATAGATAACAATTCAGAAATCATATCATGAACAACCTCAATATGCTGCCCTCCTCTTCCTTTTATAAGATTAAGAGATTGTAAAACCCTAAATCACCTTCAATGATTTAGCCCCATTCACATGTGTAGCCTCCAACTTGACTGCACTGTCCTTCTAGGAGATTCATTGCATCTGGACAACGTGGTTGATTTGGTCCTGTTTGACTTGGTCAATAGTTTCAGTCTCTTTCACACTCAAGTGTGTTTTTACAAATGGCCTAGATTTAGCCTTGTTCACATTGGGAATTGATTTATTCTTTTATTAGGAGTTTTATGAACCTCTTTTACATATTTATTCTTTAAACAAAGAAAACAAAATAAAATGAATATTCCTATTAGCTTAGGACTAATTAGGAATATTACATTGTCAACCACCCTCTCAACCTTATAAAATCCCCCTTAAAACATTTGAAAGATTAAAATGGGCCTGTTTTTCTTCGCCCCACTTCACCTTTTCATCAGGCCATCTCTGCCGTAGATCTGGAGTCTTGGGCCCTGATCCGACGGTGGTCGCATCCCCATCACCCCGCTCATTCATCATATAACCCAGCGCTACTCAAAAAACCTGCATAAGTCATCACGCATGGGCCCCACTCTCTGCTTAACCCTTCATCAAATGAAATCCCGACACCTGTACTGGGCTCCATTCCACAGATCTACACCCCGGTCCCCAAAGCCTTCCACACCGTCGATATCACCTCTTGAGATCTGATGGTCGAGACCATATATCGTGTAGATTCTTGCGCCAAGCTTTAACGGCCACGAACTGCATGAAAAAATCAGCATTGGCTAGGATATGTGTCGAATGATCTATGGAATTGCGTAACCCCTGCCCAATACCACTTATCGCCTTATATCCATGTGATAACCCCCATGGTTTTCCAAAACCACCTTTCTCCTCCCCATGCCAAAATTAACGTTTTATGCCTCAGTTTGAATTTCCTCATGATTTCACCTCTGGAATTATGCCCCTGCACTTCCTCCTCCTTTGTAGATCACCCCTAATGCCTCAGAAACCCAAAAAAATGCAGTTTAATCAAATCCCGCAAGTATTCAACTAATTTTTTTGTGTCTTGTGCAGGTTTTAATGGCGGTGATGCCCAAAAGGCATTCTGACAGTTAGGAAAGTGACAAATTAAGCCCTGAATGATGATCCAAGGGGTTTCAAATAAATTTAAAGAAATAGAGTCCAAAGTTTAAAGCTCCTTCACCAATGAGTCATGATCATTGGATATCTAAACCCTTCGGCCACAAAGAAGACCACCTCTCTGCACACAGAACAAGTAAGCAATTAGAGAAAATAGCAAAGGAAATGAAGGAAGCTGAAAGATTAAAGGGATAATCATGTATCAAGAGCAAATACAAAAGATTAGCCAAAGTAGACAGTGATTAAAGGATGAAAGTCAAAGGTTTAAAAGCAAGAGATGAATAAACAAACAATCATAAAGCAGAATGATGGATAAAGATAGTAAGGAAAATTATAAAAGATAAATCAAAGGTTCAAATGCCTAAACAAAGTTTAATGATTAAAACAAAGGCAGATCAACCCAAAGACAACTTCGAATGACTCAACAAAGGAACAATTACTTCTCCAAAGACAGACTTGCCACGTACAACATGTTTTCTTTCCATAAAGCCATCAGGCAGTTATTGCACAATTAGAGATATTTTGAAGAAGCTCAATAGTTATTACAAAGTTATTAAAAAGCCTTTAAAGTCAAATATTTCAACTAAAATAACTCAGAAGTTAAGACAAAGTTATTATTTCAGAGTAACTCTTTCAGATATTTTTTCCTTGGGCCTTGCATGGTCTCAAAGGTCAAAAATCATTAAATCTGTAATAAATAAACATTTAGACACCCTAGATTGGCAGCACCTCCTCATTTTTCATATAAATATTTCATATGAGCTTCATTTTAAATGTTGGTTACTTGATGGTTATTGGACTGATTTCTGCTGCTAAGCTAGTTGAGGAATGCTAGACTGAACTGAAGAAAGCTCTCAGCTGCAGAAAGCTTTTGTACCTAGAGTATTGTAACTGGTTTGATCATCAATAAATACAAGCATGTTCACAGGATCCTTGAGCTATATCAATGGTGAAGTTTTCCTAAATTGTTATTTTTTCTCCCTACGTTTTCCATTATGTCCATCTTTCTCTAATAAAGAAATAGAAGTTTTAGGTTAGGATTTGTTGTTTCAGCACCCTTTTTCTGTCTATATTCTTTATACTTATGTTTTCTTCTGCAAGGTCTGATTGGAATATTCTTAATTTCCTTCTAGTTACATTTGGCTTGTTGTCTTGGAAATGATTCAATAGAGTGAAACCAAGGAAATTTTGGTGAGCCCATGTTCCTTTGAGTAAGACTTGAGATATTATTTTTTAGGACCTTTCTTTATAGTATGCTTATTAAATTCTAAACTAGAGAGGTTTATGGTATGCCCTGCCCTCATGCTCTACCTTGAAATGTTGCTTTGAAGGGTCTTTTAGGAGTTTGTCAAAAGCGGATTAGATTATTTATGTTTGATCTTAGACCACTCTTACTATTATCTTACATGTTTTCTTTGTCTGAAAGTAGTTATTGAATTACTAGATTTTTGTCTTAGAGGTTTTCTTATTAAATTTTTTCCAAAGAAGTCTATTGTTTGCCCTGTCCTTTGGCTTGCTCCAAACAGTTACCTTAAAAGGATTTTCTTGTCTAAGTAGAGCTATAATATTCTTAACTGACTATAGCTTTGCTGCCTTCACAACTTATTATTGTTTCATATCACAACCTAATATAAAGAATCCATTTGATATAGTTAGGTTTCCCTATGAATACCCTTGCAGAGTTGATGAACAATTAAATCCTTTTATGACTCTATAACCCAATGGATTGATGTTTTCCTCATAGTCTATTTGTTCAGCTGAAACTTTCCCTTAATTAGTCACACCATTGATCCTTAAATCTATCAATTAATCCAACCAAAAACAAAACAAGTTCATGGAACTTCATAACTAGCCTAAAATCTTGAACAAAGAGCACAAAGATATATCAATTGGAAACACCTTTATAGAGAGATCCCTCTCTGAATCCAGGAAGGCTAGGTCCTAGGATTCCAAAGTGGTTTTGATGTGGCCCTTGCAATGTTTGTTCTTGCCACTCTTGCAAATTACAGGGAGCTAAAAAATAGGAGGATGGTGATAAAGAAGAAGAGACAAAGGCCAAATTTGAAGAATAGACAGAGGAAAAATTTGAAGAAAAGGGCAGTGAAGATGACAGTGATGAATAGGAAAACAATGAGCATGACAGTGAGCAAAACAATGAAAATATGGAAGAGGATGATGAAGAAGAGAGTAGTGATGAAATGAAAAGTGACAAAGAGGCCAAAATTGATAAAGATGATGAAAGTGAGGAAAGAGTAGAAGCTAAACGTAGCATGGATAAAAATTAAAACAGAGAGGACATTACAGAGGACATCAAAGAGGTTGAGGAAAATGAAGAAACTGATAAAGACACCTCTAATAGTGACCAGATAGAAAATGATAATGGCCATGATAATGATAAAGAGGAAGAAGAAGGCAGTGAACAAGGCATTTTTTGGCTTGAGGGGTCCTGACCTAGGTTCGGAGGTTAAGGTTTGCCAACAAACCCCTACACTACTAGCCCTTTCGGCAGTGACCTGCTTGTGTAGGCCAAAGTCTCACTCGAAGCAGTATGGGAGGGTGCTAGAACTAGGTTTCCGCACCTTGGGAGAGGGCAGTTAAGTCAGGCAGAGCTGCGTTCGAATTCACAAACATCAAATTGCATATTACAAAATGCTGATCTAACAATCCCTTCGCATCCACATGCACAATACCATGTATAATCGTAACAACTAAAAGATATAGGCCAACAAGCAACTTTCGCAGCTTATAAAGTCTAATAAACAGATTTAGATCAATTTTCACCGCAGCTTAAGTACTTAGTTACTTGTGGAGCTTGATATAGACTCATGCATACCATAACAGATCCATATCGTAGTATAAAAAAGCAACATGAGTACTTTCGCAGCTTAAATCAATAACATAGAGCATGCATAATTAGACATCATAGATCAGAGATTTAAATAGCCTTCCACATTCATTAATCTTTCAGATCCTTTTACAATACCCAAAACCCAACCTGCGCACACAACAACAAGGTCCGCACACAGTAGGACTGAGGATCTCTGCACGCATAGCCAACAGGAGTCCTTTCCCTAAAACCAAAAATAGATCTACTAATTCGCAATTTGCACCAATAGTAGTTCAAGTCTGTCTTACAACTCAAAAGGGTTCAACTACTTATACTACTTTAGCCTACACATCCAATGGTCTACAAACCATGGTTCGCGGACTCTTCATCTACCCTTGACCCATTTACAATGCAATAGGGGCTTTGACCCACCCCAAAGACCCTACATTAGACTAAATGTAATAAAAAATATAAAAAAATGGACTAGATTCGTAGCTCTTGTAGGAGACCATGTTCCAACAGTCCCCCAACACAATCTTGTGACTCGTCCCGAGTCACTATGGTGGTGGGGTCTCTACCTGTGCATGCAGTGCATTGACAGCTGCGGCCAACGGGGGTAGCACTTCTTGATTCTGAGTAGCAACGCTCTGCGCAATATCTACAAGCTTCTGTGAGGTCATTCCCTCTATCAAAGCCGTGACACTCTTCGGTGTCTGGGTGAGTCGCTTCACAACACCATCAACATCATGTGAAAGATGGAGGGCTGCAGCAGCCCAAGGCTTCAAGCGTTCTCCGATAACATGCTTCTTAGTCAACCTTTGTGCAGGGACTAAGGTAGGTAATGTAGCCTCGATCTTCTCGAAAGCTTCCTCCTTCTGTTGTAAGTCCTAATTGATTTTCCGGAGGACAGGATCGCGCTGGATCTTGGTCCAAAGCTGCACGACATCCTTAAGTAACTGGGCGCCTTGAGAATTCTATCCTGTAATGGTGTTGGTAGCCTCAATCACTAGTGCAGCACGTTGGGCTCATACTTACGGGGGTGTTTCGGGTTGCAATTTGGCTTGTAATTCAGATATTTGTTGCTCCAACTGTGTCTTAATGACCTGCATTTCCGTCCTGGAAGCCTTCAATGCTGTGACCAATCCTTCCATTTTAGCCCAGAAGGTGGCTGCAGCCAAGATTTCTTCTATAACCTCTGTGTATAGCTGGTGGATCAGAGTTTCAAGCTCTACTTGCTATGCGACAGCAACGAATACTTCTGTGTTTTGCTATGCAATGGTCTGTTCAGCCATACCCAGTTGGTGGTGTACTTGCTGGTCCCGGTGGTGAATCTCTTGAAACACTATAGTATGGAGACCTTGTAATGCTACATGTGGTAGCTTGGCAAGATTCAGCTACACCCCTGCACCTACTTGGAGTTGGATCTCTTGGTTTAGCGAAATGATCACAAGGGCGACGCTAGGTAAGGGATAGAGACAAATTTCTTCCATGGCTAGCGCTGTACTGCTAGATGCCAAGGGAATTCATCCCTGAACCACACTGGTCTGTATTGTGTTTGTCTTTAGCTATAAGGTTCGAAGCTCTTCCTGGATGGCACTGATCATAGCCTTCTGGTGCTCCTCTTGTGATAGTCCTAAACTAGCCCAAGCTAATAGGAATATTCAATTTTTCTTTGTTTTGCTTTTCCTTTCATGTTTATGAATAAAAATGTAAAGGATGTGATGTAAAACTCCTAAAGCTATGAATAAATCAATGACACATGTGAACAAAGACATATCTAGGCTATTTACATTAAAACACCCTTATGTGTGAAGGGGATTGAACTATTTGACTGGATCAACATGACCAAATCACAACATTGTCTAGATTCATTGAACCTCCTAGATAAACAACGCAGATCAAGTTGGAGACTGTTAATGTGAACATGGCTAATTCGTTTGAGATGGTTTAGGGTTTTCAAGGACTCTATATTATAAAAGGAAGAGAAGGACAACAAGAGAGGGTTGTTGATGACCATATGATTTCAGAAGATCTTTTCTATTTAGACATTTCTTATTCTCTTGGTGTTTAGCAGAGAATAGTGTTGTTTAGCACTTGGGTGTTCCTAATCAGGAATCCCACCTCTTCCATTGAGTAGCTCTTGGAGGAGCCTTGAATTTCTTGTCCACTATCAGGCTTTGGGCCAAGCTTCATATTCCAACCACAATTCAAATCCTGTTGAGGGTTTGATTTTTTTTGTGAGCTGCAGCAAGTGGAAACACTAGATCTGCTCAGATCTAGATTACACTAGTGCCTCTTCTCAGTGAGTGTGTCTTTTAACCTCCTAGAAGAGTGTATTAGCTGATTGGAGATTCAGATCTGCATCTTAGCATTAGGCCAATGTGCATCAAGCCTACATCACAGTTCCTATCCCTAGACTGCGTTATTTGCAAGTAAGAAGTTGCAGGGTGTTTTGGCAACTATTTGGAGGAGAGATCTTTGGTGTTAAGGAGCCTTCCTTACACTGTGGTGATCCATGGATTGGCCATCCAATCCATGTATGTTTCAGATATGATTTTTTTATTGATATATCTGCTTCAAAATTTCCGAATCATTCTGCAGATCTGCTGCAGTAGATCTCGTATCTACTCTTGTACATTCATGTTTTGCTGAAAACCCCAAGGGGATCTGAAAGAGGAGCCTTTCTAGTGTACAGATATGATATGGATCTAAATTTTTGTACACATATATGATCTAGATCTTAGATGTAATCACCAGCTTCTATATGCTTCAGAAAATAACGCTTTCAATGTTTTATAGTGAAATACAATTGTTGCAGTGCCTCTTTTAGAGGGTTTTTCTCATAAAAGTCTTCATTCTTCATCTTATACTATATGAGAAACACTATGAATTTTATTTACTTATTTTTATACCATATTGCATCTATAACCTTCATAAAATCACGCTGCATAAGCTTCAGTAATTTCTGCATACCACAAGTCATGGGGATTGGGTGTTTTTAAGCCATATCGGGAGTGGGAGACTTGTTTAACATAGATAGAGTAATTTGTTTTTTGCTAAAATTTGGTATGTGAGTCCCTCATGACCTAAGCTATGATATCCCACTATCACTTGCCCTTATTTTTATGCAAATATCTGAAATTAAGCTTTTTAGGGCATAAATCACTGCTTTTCCCCATATTATGGATCATAGATCAGAATATAAGTTGCTGTTGTACTTAAAAATGATGTATATGTGTCTATTTAAATTATTTTAAGCTTATGCATCATCACAAGACCATTATATAGTTTATGTATAGTTGAAACCCTCTTTGGGGATATTACAGTGGTATCAAAGCATGATCTCTGGCTCAGCTTGTGAGTTTCAGCCATAAGAAGATAGAAGAAATCAAGATGATGAAGAGGATGAGCTTGCTCTCATCAGTTTTTTAGATCCAGGAAGGACCTCTCCAAGGAGGTTAAGCATATGAAAGAAGGAGAAGAGGAAGGACCATGCACTTCCTACTTTCACAGAGAAGAAGACTTGAAGCATGAAGAACACTTGGAATCTAAATTTCTAAGTGAATATATTGCTGAATACCAAGCTAAACCTAGAGCCTTCAAAGAGACTCTAGCTTCAACATAATTTATTCAACTGAAGGAAGAGAGAATACCCTACAGCTATGGGATGATGAGAGGCAATAGATTTCTATTGTCCACTTTTGATGGATCACTCACATGTGTAGCAAAGGCTTGGGTGATGAAGCTAGAGGATTTCTTACTGCTACATCCTATAGTAGATAGAAAGTTTGTAGAAATTGCAGCGGTGCACCTTGAAGGTGAAGCAAACATTTGGTGGTTCAGCCATTTGAGCTATGCAAGGGTTTCTACTCTTGCTGAGTTTTCTCAAAGAATGATCAGGAGATTTGGAAAAAGGAGGGAGGAGCCCTCACCACCAGTTGAAGAGGCATGTACCAGCACTATTGTATCCATGGAGGAGAAGCCTTCATCTTCAACAGTTTGGGAAGCCAACACATATGAAAAGGAAACTCTTGCAACCCTGCAAGGAGCTTCCAAATTTCACCAAGGTATGCTTAAATGTCCATCTCTTGTCATTTCAACAAACATTATGGATGGGTCCACATCACTGCATACTGTCGACTTAGAGTAGCAGAATTGCACTGTGTTGTACAAGAGCAGTGATGAAGAAAAGAGGAATCATTCCTCATGGGAGTATTCACATGGCAGCTTCATTCATGAAGCAATGGAGGAAGGAATGGTAGATGGTAGACATCTTGAAGTGAGAAACCCTTTTTCCTTTCTAGATGACACTTTCTCAATGAGCACTCCCCAGCTCAAAGAGAAACTTCTACCAGTAGAAAATCCAAGGCCTCTTTGGTTTTGGAAGGACATGCATGAGGAGGGAATTTCATGGAGAGATTTTATTGGAGGTGCACTTCAACACATCATGAAGTACAAAGTTCTTCAACAGTCTAAGGAGGCTCTTTCCTTCTCACACTTGGATAATCATGGATTCAAGGAGGAACATATAGATGATGGAGGACATCTTCATATGGATAACATCTCTCATGTTTGTGTTGGACAATCCTTGAGCCACACACATCATGATGGGAGGTTTTTTCCTACCACCTATTTGGGTCCTTATGGGATCAAATTGATCCTTGAGAAGATTGTGTTTCAACATCCCATGAAATGCAAGAGCAGAAATTTGATTTGGGAGAATGACAGTCTTCCTTGGGAGAGTGCTAAGGAAGAACAAGATGGAAGGCACCCACATGTGGATGGATGGGTGTGGATGATAAGCAAGAAGCTGGTAAGATACTTGCAAATTTATGATACCGGGCAACAGGAGGCTTGGCTGTGCTGGTTACTCTTGAAAGAGTTTGGTCATCATCCTCTTTCTAAGGGTATGTGGCAGGATAATTGCATCTTTGAGCAACAAAGAGTATAGATACATGATGTTGATATGATCTCCATGTCATCACCTAATTTGTATGATGGAAGTATGGGGAGGCAGCAAAATCTTTTGTTGCTTTGCTTGTTCTTGGGAGAGCAAGAGCAGATTTTCTCTCACACTTTGCATGATGTTGCGGGAGGAGGAGATGGCATTATCTCCTTGGACTTAGATTATCAAGAGGTACTTCCACCTTGGGAGGTACTTCTTATGTGTAGCAAAATTATGGGAGATTTATTTGATAAGGAGCATGTCAAAAGGAGAAGCTATGAGATGACAAAAGCTTCAATGCAAGAGCCAATAACGTTGTCACTTGGGAGCTTGGACTATTTGATGGAGTGTTCCCAGGATCACTTCACATATGATGCACTATGGAGGCATGTAGGAGAGGAGTATGATGGAGTATTGGATGGATAAATCTATTACATTATTATGATCTTATTTGCTATGATTTTCCTGACTTGGATTTTCAAGAATAAGGAGAGAGATCCACATGCAGCATTGGTGAGCTTTATTCCCATGCATTCTAATGCATACCATTATTTATTGGATGAGTACACTTGGGAGGGCATCCAAATGGATGTATATCCACATATGGAGAGATGCATAGCCCAAAATATGATGAAGAGGTTGGTACAACCACTTCTCTACTCATTTAAAGTGAGGGAGAACTTGCAATTGAGCCATTTCAGCTCAATGACCAATGTACATGATGGAGGATGTATATTTTTGCTTTATGATTTGTACTCATTTATCTTTTTGAGAAGCACATTGTACCAAGGAGGGTCTTTCCTTCTTTTTTATTGTATTAGGATGTACTTGAGGCCATTTGTAGAATTGATGTTGGCCATTTTATTTGTGGTTTGTGGGGGAATGCCACATGATTTATGGTGTGCACCATTGGCACCAAATTGTACTTTCATGATCTCATATTGTAAGATGAATGTGGTAGCAAAAAAGTGGCTGAAAAGACACTTGTTGCACTATGATATGAGGCAGGCAAGGGATGCACTGCACTAGTTCCACATGTGGAACAATATTCCACCCCCTGGTTGTCACATGGCAACTCGTTTTCATTTTTTCATGCTTCCATATACTAATGATGTTCTTATGATTATGGGAAGCTCTATTGGGGGAGTGGCACAAGAGATGAAGGTGCCCATCGGGAGTATGATTCTCCACACTTAAAATTTTTCATGTTTCAGGGGAAACAATTGGCAGACCATTATTTCCATGCTACACCTCATCTTCTTATGGGAGGAACCACCAAGAGATGTTGAGTTATTTGAGGAGGCACCTCATGGGTGATTTATTTGATGGAGTGACTTGGGTCATCTTTGAGGACCATTAAATTTCAGCCCAAGGTCAGCATCAGCTCCACACATATCATAAGTGGAGAGAGAAGCAGAGTGGGATGGACAATTTGATCCCACAAATTCAGCCATGCAGCCCACCTTCTTTGCAGGAGCTTAAGGTGGAAGAGATGTTTCACGAGTTACTATGTTGGAGGGTAACTCACTTTTTGTGGATGATAGCTTGGGGATGGATCTTTCACATGGGGATGATGATTCCCAACATATTTCTGATTCCATGCCTCATGAAGGCCTCTAGATCACATATTGTTGTTTCCATGTATGTACTACTTTTTCATGATGAGAGCCATTTGGGAATTTTACCAAAGGCATGCTTATACACATGGGAGGAACAACTTGAGGGCATATTTTTGAGAAGGCATGCTGTTCTTTGGAGGAACATATCATTTGGAGATGCTACAAGAAGAAGAGGAGAGGCTCTTCAATTCTATCCTTACAGTCACTTGAGGACAAGCAACATTTGGGAGGGGAGGACTGTAATATTCCTAAATTAGCCCAAGCTAATAGGAATATTCAATTTTGCTTTGTTTTTCTTTTCTTTTCATGTTGATGAATAAAAATGAAAAGGAGGACACGTAAAACTCCTAAAGCTATGAATAAATCAATGCCACATGTGAACAAAGACATATCTGGGCTATTTACATTAAAACACCCTTATGTGTGAAGGGGATTGAACTATTTGACTGGGTCAACATGACCAAATCATAGCACTGTCTAGATTAATTGAACCTCCTAGATAAACAGCACAGATCAAGTTGGAGACTGTTCATGTGAACAGGGCTAATTCATTTGAGATGGTTTAGGGTTTGCAAGGACTCTATCTTATAAAAGGAAGAGAAGGAAAACAAGAAAGGGTTGTTGATGACCATATGATTTCAGAAGATCTTGTCTATTTAGACATTTCTTATTCTCTTGGCTGTTTAGCAGAGAATAATGTTGTTTAGCACTTGGGTTTTCTTGATTGGGAATCCCACCTCTTCCATTGATTAGCTCTTGGAGGAGCCTTGCATTTCTTGTCCACTATCAGACTTTGGGCCAAGCTTCATATTCCATCCACAATTCAGATCCTGTTGAGGGTTTGTTTTTATTGTGAGCTGCAGCAAGTGGAAACACTAGATCTGCTCAGATCTAGATTACACTAGTGCCTCTTCTCATTGAGTCTGTCTTTTAACCTCCTAGAAGAGTGTATTAGCTGATTGGAGCTTTAGATATACATCTTGGCATTAGGCCAAACAATGCATCAAGCCTATAGCGCAGTTCCTATCCCTAGAATGCATTATTTGCAAGTGAGAAGTTCCAGGGTGTTTTTCCAACTATTTGGAGGAGAGATCTTTGGTGTTAAGGAGCCTTCCTTACACTGTGGTGATCCATGGATTGGCCATCCAATCCATGTATTTTTTAGATCCGATTTTTTTATTGATATATCTGCTTCAGAATTTCTTAGTCATTCTACAGATCTGATGCAGTAGATCTTAGATCTACTCTTGTACATTCATGTTTTGCTGAAAACCCCAAGGGGATCTGAAAGAGGAGCCTTTCTAGTGTACAGATCTGATATGGATCTAAATTTTTGTACACAGATCTGCTCTAGATATTAGATGTAATCACCATCTTCTATATGCTTCAGAAAATAACACTGTCAAGGTTTTATAGTGAAATAAAATTGTTGCAACACCTCTTTTAGAGGGTTTTTCTCATAAAAGTATTCATTATTCCTCTTATACTGTATGAGCAACACTGTGAATATGATTTACTGATTTTTATACCATATTGCATCTAGCACCTTTAGAAAATCACGCTGCATAAGCTTCAGTAATTTCTGCATACCAAAAGTCATGGGGATTGGGTGTTTTTAAGCCATATCGGGAGTGGGAGACCTGTTTAACATAGCTAGAGTCATTGTTTTTTGCCGAAATTCGGTATGTGAGTCAAAATTACCTAAGCTACGAGATCCCACTATCACTTGCCCTTATTTTTATGTAAATATTTGAAATTAAGCTTTTTAGGGCATAGATCACTGCTTTTCCCCATCTTTTGGATCATAGATCAGAATATAAGTTGCTGCTGTACTTCCAAATGATGTATATGTGTCTATAAAACTTATTTTAAACTTATTCATCATAAAAATACTATTATACAGTTTATGTATTGCTAAATCCCTCTTTTGGGATATTACACCTCTAAAGCGACCCATTCTTCTTTTGTGGCCAGTGTGATGACATTTGCAATTTGTTCGAGATCTCCATCCATAAACGTAACCGTCTCATCTCATTCCTTCCGCTCAACATGCTACTTCTTATAGGGTCCCTTAACAGGCTCGCTTGTTCGCTTCGTACCTCCAACGTTCACTTCCTCTGTGCCTAGCTGCAAATCAACTTGGGTCTCAACCTCGGTGTTCTTCATGGTGGTCTGCATAGGCTATGTGTCATTTTTCATGGCTGCGTCAGAGTCTTTCCCTGTGCTTCCAGTCTCCTTGGTGAGAATAGGTGGGGGTACTTGCATCATGCTGTACCAGCGGTGCCCCTGGCGCTGGTTTTGAAGCCTATTTTCTAGGTAGGAGGCCATAGTGCAATCACGTTGTCAATTTCCTTGTCTCCTACCATATAAGGAAGTGAAATCTAGGTTTTATCCTTGTGGCTGCGGATCTGAATGTTGTTCGTGGTAACCTGGAATGTTGCAATACTCTTGTACTTGTCATATACTATGGGGGAAAGCTAAGGTCGAGAATTTATGGCAGCGACCAGCTACTCTGGAAGAGGACCTAGAAGACTTGGTTATATTCTATGCGTTGCACGTCCTTGGAATCCCACAAATGGGCATACCAGGCTCCTTTTCACATATTTGGAGGGAGCTTGGGGAGGACCGACTCCGCAGGGGTTTCCCAGGAAACAAAAGCTATAAGAAATAGTAGCCAAGCATAGTAGAAGGCTTTCCCCTGCTCCTGCGATTCACAAACATTGGCTAAGAACTCGTCGCATAAGTATTGGGCCCAATTGAGGCATACCCCCTTCGCACAATGACTGGCTAGCCAAATGACATAGGCAGGGATGGGTGCGACCCGACACTTCCGCATTAGCTTGCAAGCTAGTAATATAGTACCCATCTACGTAGCCGGGTCACTGATGGATTTTATAACGAAGCCCCATGTATTCCTTTCCACATGGTAGGTCTTACGCACATATTCAACGGTGTCCCCTTCATATTTCTTGCCCATATGCTCTAGAGGGTGTGGCCCGTTCATGGGAAGGCCCATGATTCTATGAATCAATGCAGCATCTATGGGGACCCTATCTCAAATCCACAAGTAGCCATTGTGAATTAGGGTGAGCAGCTATCGGGCCAGTCGATCTGTGATGTTGTAATGGCTAAAGTGGGGCATATGCAGCAGGTTCAAGAGCCCGGATCTGGGCAATCTTCTTACCCAGTGCTGAGGAATGACTGTGATCCCATCGTCTGTGTAAATTGTGTTGAAGTATAGTGCGGGGGTTAGCTCAGGGAAGGCTTCGTAATTTTCCAAGTTGTGATCATCAAATTTTACTTCATGGAGCTTCCCGTAGAGGTCACTCAGGACAAAGACTTCCCTTGGGGTTAGCAGCGTCTGCAGATAGGTAACTATGCCATCGAGGTTCTTTGGTGTGTGCATCAAGGGCATATGCGGGTGGATGAAGGGAGGTAACCAGTTGATCATATTGGTAGGCAGGGCTTCCTCCTATGCAGCTTGGGCCTGGGGCATTGCTCGTAGGGACTTGGCATGCCTTGGGGAGGTCCTTGGCTTCCTTGAAGCCCATTTCGTAGCTTTGGGGGGTGTAGCTGAGCCCTATGATTGCTATTTTCCCTTCTTGGTGACTGGCGTTGAGGGTACTTCTTCATCCTCAGAACCGATCTCCATTACTTCCTCAACTTCTGGGGTAGTAGGTGCCGAGGGCTCAGTTGGGTTAGTGGCTATCATCCTAGCACAGAAAATGAATACTAACTCTGGGTGGCTACTATCAGCAGGGGGAGGTTGATCCAACATGAGAGGAATAGTGCAGACCCGAGCAATCTTACAGCTCAGGCTCACGTGGGATAAAGAGGATAGGGGCAAGTTATGCAAGTGAGACAGAACCTTTGTTTGAGCTATACGACCCTTTTCATAGCATCTGCAGGCATCCAACGATAGGTTAAACTTGACTTGGAACTTACGATCAAGTAAACGGTAAAAAATCTTCAAAATATGCCCCATTAAATGCTAGTGGCCCGCTCCTTTTAACAGTAACTTTTGATTTTTACCAGAGGTTACTATGCCAACGACTAGTTTTCACACCTCCTATGTGCTTGGCGTTCCTACTATGCTTGGCTCAAATACCTATGCCTCCTATGCATCTTCCCCCAACATAGGCTTAAGCTCTAAGTACTTCAATCCTAAAGGTATGTTTGCTCAGCTTGTGTCATCGCAACAAAACTGGGCTGCCTTCGTGAGCAAATCTTTCAGCGGTGCTATGATTACTGCATATTTCTAAACAAAATTTTTGTAATAACCTACGTGGCTGAGAAGTGAGCACAGCTGCCCCTTTGTTGTGGGAGCTGGTGGATATATAATATTAGCATCCCCAATATTTTCCACCACGGGGTGCATCTCAATGATATCCGTTTGCAACCTGAGTGGTCTGGTAACTGTGTGTACCTTGTTCGATTCTGAGCCTAGACCCTCTCGTGGATCATTATTACCTTATTTTTTATCTAGGCTACAATATTTGATCACACTTGGTGTTCGTGGCTCCCAATTGGGTATTTCAAGTGTGATACATAGGTGCGATTCAACCCATGCTACAGTTTCAATGTTCTGCAGAGCTACGTCAAGCGCCTCTGTCCTGCCTATTAATCCAAATGTTCCTAGAAATTCATCCCTCAAAATATCCTAGTGGCGGGTGCGCTGACGGAGCTCTGCATCTTAGTACCATGCAGTGGGATTGGTCCCAGGGCATGAATAAGCAGATGAAACCACTCCTGGGTAGTTCTATCGCACCATTGTTTTATCCAAGTGAACAGATATTCGCGTGGATCTTCAAGTCCAAGGAATGTTTTGATTCGCACGTCGGCTGGGGCCTCAAATTGTAGGATCATCATATTCCAAAACTCCTTCCAACCCTAGAATGCCTCCTCATGTGTTACCCATCATTGCGCAGGTGATCCACACATGGCTAGCTTACAGGCCCATAGCCGTCATTCTTGGGGAATCTCAGCTTCAAATTCCAGCAAAAAGTCCCTAACATTACCAAAACCATCAAAATAAGGTAGATCTCTTACCTCTGAGGAGATGCATCGGAAGTTCTTCATGATCCGAAGACATCGCAGCACAGAGATATCGTGTAACCAGTTTTTCCAATTCTCTATCTCCTCATCGGAGTCAGAGAAAAATTCAGTGTCCTTTTCCTAGTAGAGTACCCCCTCCGTAGTGGGGTTGATCCAATCTTCATCTCACCCAGTCAGCTTATAGATGTGATCCACATCCTCTTCTTCATGCACTGGTTCTTTGTATCGCTCGCCTTCTGCTGGATCTAATGATACTATTACCCTTGTACCGTTATTCTCAAATACCATATTTCTCTTCTTTAGGTTAATGATGCCTCCCATATCGATGGCCCAATCCAGCCCTAGGAGCACAGGGTAGGGGTCCGCATCTTCGAAAATATGAATTACTTCAAAGTTAGCCCAGACCTTAACCCCTGCGATATCCACCACAATCCTCGATAGTCTTCCCAATGGAATGATCTTTTGTTGATTGGCCATATGCATCTGGATATTAGACCATTCCAACTTAGGTTCCCCAATTCGTTGCCAAGTCTGTTTAGGTAATACATTCTCCACTAACCCGAGGTCCAAAATAACCTGATCCATCTCATAATCATTGATCTGCACAGTCAACCGCATCTCCCTACCAGTGTGTTTCTTATACCTATAGAGTTTTTGTATGTCCTTGACTTCTAGAGGGAGGATAGGTCATATTATATAGCTATCTATTAATGCCTGAAGATTTTCCATAGCCTTTCGGTTGCACATCAGCTTCATACATGCCTGTAAAAAGGGTTTTACCTCCTCATCTGCCTTGAGGTCCTCAGGCTGCTGCGAAGTAGATGCCTCTGCATTAGCAAATCCTTTGCGAGATGTGACAAATGTTTCTCTCCTTTTTTAGATCCAACCCTTCCTGTTTGCTAACTGCTGGTCGGATCAGAGGCTCAATTGCAGTTTTCTCCCTAGGCCCTCCAGTGGCCATCCCACTGTGTGTTATGACATTAACTCTTGGATCTTTGTCTCGTAGCTCAGCCTTAACCCTCTGCACATTCTACATAGGTTTCGACTACTTTTCCTGCATCTTCGCTATCAAGACTAGATAGTCTTCAATCGCATGGTCCAACTGCCTGCAATACTGGAAGGACTATATTGTAGGGTTTGGATAGTCCCTGGCAAAGTTCCCTACCACTCCAAAGTTATAACAGATGAGTTTCCCTCGTCCCTGACCCGCGCTCCCATCTCTTCCACCTCCCCTGCCCCTTGCTAGGGATCCCCCTGCGCTTGAGAGGGATCTTGGTGAGGATGGATCCGACTGTACCCTATAGATATTCCCTCGATCAATGATCAAATCATATGTCTAGAAGTTATGTTCATCATGTCCTACCGACCTATAGAAATTGTACCATTTTTGTTTTACTTCTGGGACATACGCAGCAAGGCGGGGACAGTGGTTTTTGTCATGCAGCCCTACAACGCGGCAATCATCGCACCATAGTGCTAGCTCACTTTGTCCTGCCACTTCCCTAGGGCGTAATGGACTAGGTCACCCGACCTACATGTAGTCTATTAACAGGGGGCAGTTATCCTTGGTGTGACCATTCGTCCTACATTGCATGCACCACCTTTCAGGGATAGCCTCTGCGCCTCACTCCTTTCGTAGGTTCTAGATCTCCATGTGCATCGCCTACAGTTGTCCTTGGATCTGCTAAACACCTAGCTGGGTATCATCTTTGGGCGCAACTTCTAACTTTATAGCGACCTCCAGGGATTTTTCCGATGATTCGAAAGTTTGGTGACCCATAGGTACGCGCAGGTGAGGTAGCAACATAGCGATGAACCATTCTGTGTGCTTTCTGTCATCCTAGTAAAATCCTCCTTCCTTGATCACCTTCTTCAGCCATTGTTCGGCCTCCCACATAGACTCAGAAGGCCCTTTCTTGAAATCCTTTAGATTGACCACTATTTGAGAATAGTACTTAGGCTTCTTGAACTGTTGTTTCAAGGCGTTCTTGATCTCTTCAATGGTTGAGTTTGCATGCTGTCCGATGTATTCCATGTACCAATCCAAAGCTCTTCCTTTGAAGGCAAGGGAAAACTATGCCCTCTTCATTGCATCACTAGCTACGCTCTGCGCAGTCTATACCGATTCTGTGACAAACTAGAACTGATCCATGTCTTCATCTCCCACACCCTTAAAGGTAGGAAACTTCATGTGCGCAGCCATGTCGTCTTTTGGTGGTGGGGATGTAGGTGAGTTCTTACCCCTACGCTGGTTCGCGAGTGGTGTGGCTAGAGGACTATGCACAGCTGCTTCTCTTACCAGGCTGTAGACAGAACTACCTCCTTCTAGGTTGGTCTGATAGTATTTTCTACTTCGCATCATACTCCCGTCCAGATCAGAGGTCATTCATTCGGTGTGGCTACACAAAATAATTTTTTCTCACAGTAATATCTTAATCAACAATGGTAAAGTCTTCATAAACTTACCCCTAAATCCTTTGAAAAATATTCTCTCTACTTCGGAGTAGGAGATGAATTGATCGATGGCAAATTTCATCATGAATGCTCCCAGCACGTTGTCCACCCAGTGGTCTACAGTGCGAGTGATGGTGTTATCAGCCTTCTCCAAATGCTGGATCAATTTTGGGGTCCACTGTGTAACCCACTCATCCTTCCAACACTTCTGAAATTCGACCAACCTTGTGAGCCACTCTTGGAGCTCGATTGCAATGGTTACGAAGAAGATCTCATATATCTCTATGAAAATATACTTATTTTTCCACTCTTCAGTGGTTAACCTCTTACTGCGGTTTTATTTTACTGCAAATTCCCGAACTTGTCGTTTGAACCATTCATAAATTTATTTTCTTTCAGGTTTCTAGTATGGCCTTAGTATTACCTAATCCCTCTCTCAAAATTCTACTGGTCTCGGCAATAGAACCATTTGTTGGCTTGAGGGGTCCTGATCCAGGTTCGAAGGTTAAGGTTTTCCAGCGAACCCTTATACTACTGGCCCTTTCGGAAGTGACCTTATTGTGTAGGCCAAAGTATCACCTGAAGAATTATGGGAGGGTGTTAGAACCAGGTTTCTACACCGTGGGAGAGGGTAGGTAAGTCAGGAAAAGCTGCGTTCAACTTCACAAACATTAGATCACATATTACAGAACCTAGATCTAACAGTCCCTTCGCATCCACGTGCGCAATATAATGTATAATCGTAACAAGTAACAGATATAGGCCAACAAGAAATTTTTGTAGCTTATAAAGTCTAATAAATAGATTCAGATCAATTGTCACCACAGCTTAAGTACTTAGCATAGTTACTTGCAGAGCTCGATATAGACTTATGCATACCATAATAGATCCAGATCACAGTATAAAAAAGTAACACAAGTACTTTCACAGCTTAAATCAATAACATAGAGCATACATAATTAGACATCACAGATCAAATATTTCAACAGCCTTCTACATTCATTAATATTTTAGATCCTTTTACAATACCCAAAACCGAACCTGCGCACACAGCAGCAGGGTCCACACACAACAGGACTGAGGATATCCGCGCACATAGCCACCAGGAGTCCTTTCCCTAAAACCCAAAACAGATCTACTAATTCACAATTTGCATCAATATTAGTTCAAGTCAGTCTTACAACTTGAAAAGGTTCAACTACTTATACTACTTTAGCCTACACATCCAATGGTATGCAAACCGTGGTTTGCAGACTCTTGGTCTACCCTTGACCCATTTACAATGCAACAGGGGCTTTGAACCACCCCAAAACCCCTGCATTAGACTAAATATAATAAAAAATATACAAAAATGGACCAGATTCACAGCTCTTGTAGGAGACCCTGTTCCAACAGCAGTGATGAAAAGGACAGTCACAAAGAGACTAGTAATGAGGAAGAGGATGAAAATGATAAAGATGATGACAGTGAGGAAAGTTCAGAAGCTAATGAGAGTCATGAAAATAATGAAGAAACCATGGTGACTAATAGCCCTAACAATAATGACAGCAGTGACACTATAAACCAAAAAGATAGTCAAGAGGTTATTAATAGCAGTGACACTATGAGCCAAAAAGATAGTCAAGAGGTTGATGAGAGTGGTGAATATCATGACAGTAATGTTAGCATGAAATAAGATGAAGGTAAGTCTCAAGAGGCCAGTCAAGAACACAGTGCAAAAGACATCAATACAGAGATCATTGATGAAAAGAAAGGAAGTCTTGAGATCAGCCATGATGAGGGCATTCTAGTAGACAAATTTGGATTTTATCTTCTCACATATCAAAAGGGGTTAAGGCTTGTATTTTTTGCCTCCAAAAGGAAAGAGACCATGCCATCCACCTCAGCTCAGTCACTAGACAAAGGGAATCAAAAGGTAAAGGAAAAATAAGAAGATCATGAGGTTGAGAGGGATTTGAAATAATTCAGGTGGATAGTGGTGAGGAGAATGAAGCAAGAATAAAAAACTTGCTCCTATAGGATAGAAATGCACAAATTAAATACTTCCAAGCACATTTGGATAGGTCCAAGAGTGTGAATGATGCCCTTGACTTAGATAATAGGCAGCTAAGAGCATAGATTGCAATCTATGAAGCTAGAGCCATCAAGGCCTAGAAAGAAGCCCAAAAGGCATAGGTGAGACTAGAAGAATTCATGGGAACTTACGAAGAGAGTGAGGATGGGGAAGTAAAATCTAGGATGAGATGTAGAACCATGGAGTTGAAGAAGGCAATGGCAAAGAAAAGGGAAAAAGAATAAGCCCTAGTGGAACAACTCTCTTTAGATGAGCTTTTGGCCATTGAGATATCACATGATCGGGAGCCTTGGTTGGAGAGATCCAACATACACTTGGAGGCTAAATTGAAGAAATCAAATCAATATCTTGACCTCCAAATAAAGATGATTAAACATTATGCCCGGAGAAACAAAATTGCAAGGGCTAAACTGAAAAAGGCTCAAACCAAGATTCAAGCACTAAAAGAAGGAGAAGAGCAAGATAGACTTGGAATTTTGGCACAAGCTTCTCTACAGGTCTCACAAAATCCATGAGGCACACATCCACCAAATTTGGGAGAATTTTGACAAGTTTTTATTTTTTGCTAATTTTGAGGGCCAAGGGGGTAGCACCCATGGTGCTACGCTTTTTCTTAGAGAATCTTCAGGAGGAAAGGCTTACATTTTCTGAATCCTCATCTTGTGTGTAGCATGCTCACAAATATTCAGGTCAATTAGAGTTGTTTTGGTCCTCCAAAAGGGTAAAAAACACCTTAATTTTCACCTTTCTGCCTGGTTTTTAGGACATGTGTTGCGCCTTTACCAGTCTTGGAATTTTTTCCTTTTTAACAGGTTACAAAGGCCCAATCAGAGCACCAAGGGTAGATCTGGAAAATAGAATCAAAGGGCTTTCAAACTAGCCCTCACGAAGCCTATTTTGGCATCAGGAAGACCTTTAAAACATTGTTGCAAGTTGACCCAGTTTTCCTGCTCCAGTGCTACGCCCTTGGCATGAAAATTCATCCTAAAACATAGTGCTATGCCCTTAGTAGAGAAAAGTCAACAATGTACGCTTGGAAAGTTTTAGGAGGCATGGCAGAGCTCAAATGTCAATTTCTTTGCTAAAAATTCCCAAAAATATATTTTGTTTTAGATATTTTGTGCCTTAGGCCTTGCAAGGTCTTGATGCAGGAGCATTAGGCACAACAAAATTACTTTGTATCTAAGTAGACATAGGGGGGTTTTATGTTTCTAAATTCTCATGTAATTATTAGTGATTTTGAGTAAAATAGTGAGGAATTGTAAATGTTCCCAAATGATTGGCGAACATGAGAGAAGTTGATTAGTTGGGAATGTGAAGAGATAAGCAGTGTCAACAAATTTAGGGATCTAGGCTAAATTTAGGATTTTTGAGAATTTCAAGAGTTTGTTGAGTTTTTAGGGAACCTAAATCAATTCAGGTCATCATTTTGTATAAATGTAAGCATGAAATCTAGAGTAAGAGTTCATATTAGGAGGATAGCTATTTAGGGGGCAGAGTGAGAGTAGAAGGCCATTGCAATTGAAGATCTGGTCAGGGACCAGAAGTTCTGTAAGTGAATTCATGTATATATGTGAAAGGATTTGTTCCAATATTATTTGGTTTAACTCTGTGGGGTAAGCTTTGTGTTTCAATAAGAAATTGAATAAGCGAAAACCTCTTAATTGTAACCTCTGTGTTAATGGTTGAATTGATGTCTTTGTGTGAAGGATTATGGGTTGAATGCATCTGAATTCCGGTTCTAATTCTGTTTATTTAAGTATGTCGAATCTTGTTTAAAAGCCTATTAAAAGTTGAGCCTGTTACTTTATTGAAATTGATAGAACCGATTCCTATCTTGTTGGTTTATAAAAAGAGAAAGTGATTGTGGTATATTCAATTGCCTTAAGAGAGAACTCATTAAATATGTGTACCTTAGTTATGCATTTCATTGCCTCAGTTCTATGTGATGAGCTTCATAAACTCGATGCATTTTATCCTTGTGAATGGACAGCACAAGCGATGTCTGCTCCAGATCATTGAGCAGGTGTGATCTTGTATTAAAATGCTATTGTTGGAATTGAATTGATTGAAGTCAATTCACAGCAATCAAGGATGGTGGTGCAATCCATAGGCAGGAACGATTTCGTTTCTCAGAGTTAATTGTAATCGAAATAAAGGAGACAAAATTGTGAGCTGTATTTACTGTGGAACCTGTGTTGAAGGCGCATAACTGTGTGGTGAATAGTAAGAGCGGATTTTAGAACCAATGAATGGGTTTCGCATAGCCCAAACCCGGTAAGAGGTATTAGAAAAAAAAACGCAATTCCATTAGTTGTCGGACGCATGGAAAACGTGTTAAGGAAAAAACCACTTTTATCGCGTTTTTCTAAGCATTAACGCTTGGAGGTTAAAAAAACGCGATATGCATTATACCCGTCCGATGGTCAGTGTTGGAAAATCGACAGTAGTCACATTGCGCAATGGACGAAAGTTAATGAGGTAAGTTACTATGGATCCAATCAACTTTATTTTTAAAATATAAACAAAAGTTTGAACGACAGGATGTGGGACCCAAGATATATGCATCGGGTTATATTAGAACCAAAGTTGAAGTTTTGATTCAATGGATTGTTATGGGTTTCTTTTAACAAAATTCGAGGAAGTGTTAATTTTGAGGGTTAATTATATGGTTCTAACCATTGAAGGAAAATATGAAAGCTTCCACGTAATGTTAGAGTTTTCCAGATTTAAAATTATTTGGGGCATGAATTTGAAGAATGCATTTTATATGCAAACAAAAGTGAAAATTGTGGGTTGAGTGTGGTAGCCCAGGCATTAGGTCTCAAAAAAAATAGTGACATTTCATATTAGCCAATAGAATTCTAGAGACTCTATTAGGTTTTTCTCCTCCTTCCTTGTTAAAAGGAGCATTTAGGATTCATTGTGAATGTTGACATTTGATGAGTTTTGAGAGAAATACATGGTTTTTTGAGGCTGAAGAGAAATTTGGTGTTGTGGAGCTTGTGAATGATTTTATTTAATTGATGATGATGAAAGATTGCTTAGAGGATCCCTGAGCTTGGTTAATGTTGATGTGACTCTAATTTGTTCATGTTTTCTTGTTTATCATTGTGTCCATCCTTCTATGTTGTAGTAGATTAGAAAAGTATAGGCTAAGAAATGTTGTTTGAGGCACCTTAGTCCTTCCTGTTTACTATTGTCTTTATGTTTTCCTCTGTTGGGTTAGTTTAAAGAATTCTTAGCTGCTCCTTAGACCCACCTAAGCTTGTTTGTTTCATTAATGGTTTAAGAAAGTAGTTTTCAAATATGTTTTATGGTTATCCATGCTTACTTGATGCTATCTAAAGTCTATTTGTGGAATCTCTCTTTGATGTGAAATCACTAAAGTTAGATAAGTTTTCATGATTTTTTTGTTTTAATGAATTTTTCATCTTGAATATCCATTTGTTTAAGTATTTTCATTGAGTTAATGGTTTGCTCTATCTCATGATTATTATATTTTTCTTATCAGTATTTGAGACCTTCTTGTTTATGGGTATATGACAAAGGATGCTTCACTGCCCTTTTCCCTACCGTGTTCATCAACTTAATGTCTATTTCAGTTCACACATAACCTTAAAGATCAATTGAACATACTATATTTTCCTTGTGATGCACTCTGACTCATTGTTGAGATATCCACTACTTTCATAGACTCCATAGCCCCATGATTTGATGACTTCTAATTCCACCTATCCTACTTGATCATCTTACGCAACCAGAACAAACAAAAAAACCCTACACTTAACGACTAGCCTAAAATCAAACCCTAGAAAGCAAACAAGTACACATCCTTTACATACAATAGAGAGAGCCCTCTTTGAGTCCAAGAAGGCTAGGTCCTAGGACTCCAAAGACTAGTCTTATGTTACCCTGTGCATTTAGTCTACGAATCTGCTAAATCATGGGACCCTAACATAATGGTGATCAAGGTGGGACCTTCTAAGTACATAGTTGCCTGAATAAATTTTAAGACTCATTTGACCCTCAGTTAGACTTAGAAAATCCATTGATTTACAACCACCTCATCACTATCACTAGCATACTGGTGATCATGATGGGACCTTTGAGTCAGTGACAATCTTAGTATCCCTAAAGGAACTCAGAAAACCCCAAAAAAATCCCTAGATTAGTTTTTTGTCAGTTATTAGTGGTGGACCATACACACATATCCTCAAAACAACTAAAAAAATCCACCTGACGACTCCAATGGCCTCTAGTAGGCCTATTTCTTCACTATTTCTCATTAGACACCCTAGGATTGTTTCAAATCAGCCCTGAGAAGTTTATAAGCCTAGTCCTATACTGTGTGAGTTTACCAAGCACTAAGAGAGGTCAACCTTCCAAAAATAGTCCTAAACTTTCGGCCTCTCTGCATTTTGAGTTTTAAATCTGCCTTCATAGATGATCAATACTATATCTCATCTGGACCCAAACCCTCCCACCATAGTTGATGACCCAGAAAAGATTTTGTGGCAAAATTCTAAATCTAGAAAATTAACTACTGTTAGGACCATTCATAGAGCAAGCTTTGTCCCTGAACATGTTACAGCCTTGCAAGATCCCCAGTTTAACTTGCATCATACAAAGAACCTTTTCAGAACCAAGTCACAAAGTGATATTGACCAGACTAACCTTGAGCCCATAGATTTGCAGCAGACTTCTAGTAGAGAAGCCTCCCCCTTCCACTCCATCTGATTTCCAACTTCTCCACCACTTTGGCTCTTTTCATCCCAAGTATGCCTAGAATTAGTTTTCTGGTCCCAGTACTTCCACTACATGAATTCATACCACCACTGTGCAAATTGTTAGTCATCAGTAATTTTTTACCTGTTTAGATGACTAAATGCTTTTCCTAGATTTCTAGAAACAAAATTCATGGATCTTGTGATTTCTAGAAATCTCACTGCCTTCATTATCCTCAGGATAAAATTTTCATTCTTCCACTACTCTACCATACCTTGGCTAGCCTACCACTCCTGAAGAATCCCTCATAAAGCCTAAGTCACTCATCCCCATCCCATTTTTTACACCTATGTTTTGGACACTCCATTTTGCCTCTGCCTACTTTTCACCATGCTGACCAAATGCCTCAAAGCCTTCAAAAACCCACAGTTTCCTCTGAAAACTCCTTAGGAAGATCAATTTCAGTGGTTTGTCAATCTTCAAAATGATCTAGCTTGTCAAAAATAATTTAGTTCCCTCCTCTTTCCTAAAAAATCCCCAAGTCAAAACTTTAGTCCATAAAAGAGTCAAAAACCCCTTCCACTAGGTCACTAGATTTTATAGGTGCTAGGGTTGGCCTTTGTGTTCAAGAGGCATTGTTTTTAGGTAATAAGAAAGCTGGAATCAGGTCAAAGGAGCAAACATGTAATTGGTATAAAAAAAAGTAGAAAAGCCTCCAACAAAGGTTTTCTTATCAAAAGTATATTCTTCAAAAGATAGTTAGCCATTTGTGACACTTCTGCAAGACTGTCAAAGATGGCTACCTACAGGAAGATTGATAAGATCAAAGAAACCTGATGTATCTCATGATGATTGCACATATGAAGACTAAAGGAGATATGGATACCAACTGCTAGGGTTTTCATACCAAGATGTTTCCACTACCTCAAAGTGAAAACATGACAGAATTTCAGTTGAAAGAAAGTCAAAATTACTCTCTTCAGTCTCATCCACCAAGCAATCAAAGGTATAAAATATGCAGGTATGAAAATTCCAAGCCAAAAACTCCTCAAGGGCATCCACAGCAGGAGAAGCGCAACATGCCTGAGTTTACAAAGAGAATCAGTGGGGTCATGACAAATTGTTTGTAAGGTGTTGCCCAACAAAGAGCCCATGCATAAAATCATGAAGACAATGGTACATAAGCACAACTATGAACCAATCAAAGGTTCAATAAACAAGAAGTCAGAGTGAAAGGCCTCGGTGACTGTAGGCAGAGATTAAAAGATGATGTCAGGGAATAACTTATAAAGTTTGTTAAGGCAACATTCTTCCACTACACCAAAGGGATACATTTACAGTCAATATCCATGCAGAAGATGAAAAGGGACAGAGATGCATAGGTTCAGTATGTAAAATAGGAGAGACCAAGTAGATCATCAGTTTACTGAGTAAATGACTAAAACTACAAAAAATCCCAAAAAATTCTGACAAAGAAAACAAGACACTGTATTAGGGCACCTGCAATAAACATAAGTGGCGAAAGGAAAAGGTGTACTTGGAAACATCCAACAAAGGTCAATTTTTGTTTAAATCACCTCCTGCACAAGAGAAAGGGAAATATCAGTAAAGGTAAAAAGGGAGAAAACCAAAAATAAACCTTAGTAGAGTGGGTTATCATTTTAATTTTTCAAAGGGTATAAAATTCTAAAGCCCTCATCACTCAACATCATTTCTTCATTTGCAAAAAAAGGTGGAGGTTTTCGGGTTTTCAGAGTTTTTGGCAGAGTTTTCGGGTGAAAGCTTGTTGTGCTGCGCTCCTGATAAATTTCACTATGCTCATGTGCGCACTGCCCATACATTTGTACAAGGAGTGCTATGCACCTGTGTAACAGTGCTACACGCCTGTATACGAAACCTTGTGTAGAAAACCACCCGCTGTGCACTGTACCACGCTCCGGGTCATGCAGACTCCGCCCGGGAGACACGACCACACACTTTGCTACACATAGAGGCATGCAGTCTCTACCTAAAGGGACCTGACTGGCCCATGTAGCAAATCGCTCGACTCCTCGTGCAAGGGCCGCCCGCTGTTCACTATGCTATGCTTTGGCTAGTGCAGTCTCTGCCCGTAAGACCCGAAAGTGCATGCAGAGTCTACCGCGCTATGCTCCCGGGTGTGCAGGGCCTACCGCGCTATGCTCTTGGGCGTGCAGAGGCTGCCCAACTGAACGTGCAAAAGCCACCTGACCAGCCCGTGCTATGCTCCTGTGATCCCTTTCTCCAGCTAAAATAATTGAGAGGTATTTAATAGTTTTTTACATACCTTCCACATACTTTTTAAAGGTAAAATGTAGAGAAGTGTGGAGGGAAAACTTAGAGGCAATTTGACAAAACCGCAGAAATAAAGTAAGTTCCCCTTATTTGCAAACATTGATTATTGAAAACACCTATCCATCTACACACTGCAAACACACTGAAGACAAAAAAAATGCTTGGAGAAGAAAATGTTGACAATGGTGAGAGGGGCCAAAGGCCTAGAGAACAATAGAGGAAGGGTGGGAAAGCAAATAGGGTTGAGCCTATAAATACTAAAGAATTGTCAGCCTCTCCTACTATAGTTTCATATTTCCAAGAAGTAGGATGCTATGAGTTCTATGAGAAAGTGCAGAAGCTTCAAAGTCACCCTCAATTGACCAAACGTTTTGTCCTTAACCTCCATGACCACCAAGTACATTTAGCTAGAGTAAATGTTGAGCTCACCACCAATGCAATCTCTATGGCCACTGGAATACCTTACATGGGGAAAAATGGTTCAAACAGGTGTATTTGGACCTCAGCCATTATTGTCCCTTCTTAAAACCAAGTTGCCAAGTTGATTGCAAAACCATTTTCCCCTTTTCTTATTTGTTGGACAGATATGCTCCTTTGATGAAGATCATTATGAAATAATTCATTTGTGAGGGTAGGTTTTCTAGAGTCTACTCCTACCACATAAGACTACTCATGCATTTTACTAAATCCAAACTGCTCCATTTTCCATACTACCTTTGTAAAATTATTGAGAAAATGTCATCCATTGTGCAAAAAAGGCCTCCCTCCCAACAAATGTCAAGTATTTTCCACCATTCCCTCATCAAAATGATTGTCTTACACCAATTGGAGCAACAAGGCATCCCATGGGAATTTTTCATCACCCATAGTGTTTTCAAAAACCCACAACCTCTTCCTCTGCAAAGTTTACCATCATCATCTCAACTTCCTCCTCCCATACCTCCATCACCCTCCACTGACCATGATTCATCATCTTCACATGAATCCTCTCCCCAAACAAACCTCCCACTCTCACCTTCCCCTAAATCCTCAGAACATGAAGAAAGCAGTGACAAGGAAGAAAATGATAGTCAAGGAGAGGAAACAAGTGATTAAGAGGAGGAAAGTGAAAGTGAAGAAAGTGAAAATGATGGAGAAAATACTAAAGACAATGAAGAGAAGGTAGATGAAAGAAGTAATGATAAGGGTAATAAGGAGGAAGAAAGTAGTGAGCCAAAGGGTGAACAAGAAGACCAAAATAGTGAGCCAAATGGAGATGAAGAAACAGATGGAAGCATTCAAGAAGATAGTGACAAAAGCAGTGGGCTAAATGATGAAAAAGAATCAAATAAAGAAGATAGTGATGACAGAGAGGAAGAAAACAGTGATCAAGATGAACATGTCAATCATGAAGAAAGTGATTATGATGATGAAGAGGAAGATGAAAGTAGTGAAGAAGACAAAGAAGGCCAAGGCAGTGAGCTAGGTAAAGATGAAGAAATATATGACAACCAAGAAACAAAAGAATATTTTGAGGAACAAAACAGTTAAGATGAAAGAGAAAACAATGATCCTAATGACAGTGATAAAATGGGCAGTGACAAAGATGGAGATAGAAGCCAAGAGACAAAGGGAGATTTAAAAGAAGAAGATAGTATGCATGAAAGTAAGGAAAATTCAAACAGTGAAGAAGGTAAAAATGCAAGAAGTGATACAAAGGCAGAACTTGAAAGTGAACACAATGGGTCAAATAATGAAGAGGAGGACAATCCTGAAGATGAGAATCCATTAAGCCATGATGAGGACACCTCTAATCATGCCAACACAGAAAATGAAAATGAAAATGATAATTATGTAAGTATGGAAGATGACAATGTAGAGGACATGGAAGAAGATGACAATTATAAAAATCTTAGCATTGATGCTAGCATGAGAGAAAGTAAAATGTCTCTAAAAAAGGCAGTCAAGGGAAAAGTGAGGAAGAGACACATACAAAAATCATCAATGAGAAGACAAACAGCGCTAAGGTCACCAATGATCAAGGTATTCAAGTGAAGCATGTTAAAACTTGTACTCTCACTTACCAAAGAGGATCAAGGCAAGTGTTTTCTACCTCTAAGAGGAAAGGGACCTTGCCATCTAATTCAGCTCAACCATTGGACAAAGGTAAGAAAAAAGTGGAAGAAGAAGAAGAAGATCATGAAAAATATATAGAGTTTGAACTAATTCACATAGACAGTGATGAAGAGAATGAAACAAGAATTTCAAACTCCTTCCTCCAAGGCAAGAATACACAAATCAAAGACTCGGAGGGTTAATTAGAAAGAGAAAAGGATATCATTCACTTTTATCAAAAGTAAAACAAGAAATGAGTGCCCAACAAGCCATCCATGAAACAAGAACACTCAGGGACCAGAAAGAGGCTCAAAAGGCACAGGTTAAGTTGACAGAATTCATGGGCACTTATGAGGAGGGTCAAACTAGAAGGAGACCTAGAACTATGGGTCTTAGGAAAGCATTGGCAAAGCAGAGAGAAGAAGAATCAGCCCAAGCAGAACAACTTTCTCTCTAAGAACTCCTTGCACTAGAAATTGAACATGATATGGAATCATGGCTTGAGAGGGCTAACACACACCTTGAGGCCAAGCTGGAGAAGTCCAATAGAGACTTCGATCTACAAAGAGGGATGGCTAAGAATTATGCTCAAAGAGAACAATTTGCAAGGCAAGAACTCAAAAGGGCCAAAATTGAGATCCAAGCACTAAAGGAGGAAAAGGACCAAGCTAGCCTTTGTATGTTGGCTCAATCTTCTCTACAAGTCTCCCAGGACCCATGAGGCACCTATCTACGAAATTTGGGAGAAATTGAACAAGTTTTTGTTTTTTGCAAATTTTGAGGCTAGGAGCATAGAAAAACTGGTGCTATGCTCTTTTTCAGGGCATCTTTAGGAGGAAGGCCTTACTTTTTTGGATTCCTCATCATGTGAGGAGCATGCTCACTAATTTTCAGCTCAATTGGAGTTTTTTTGGTCCCCTAAAACGGTCCAAAACACTCATTTTTTCAACATTCTGCCCACTTTTCAGAGCATGTGTTGTGCTCCTACCAGTCTTGTAATTTTCACTTTTTGGACAGGTTTCATAGGTATGATTTAAGAACCAAAGATATATTTGGAACGTATACTTCAAGGACTTTCCAACGAGCCACCACAGAGCCTTTTCTGACATTGCGAAGGCCTTCAAAACATGACTGTACGAAGACCCATTTTTTCTGTTATTGTGCTGCGCTCCTGGCATGCAAATTCAATTTTGACACAAAGTGCTATGCTCCTATGGTTGAAAAGTCAGAATGTGCATTTAGAAAGTTTTTGTAGGCTTTTTAGAGCCTAAAGGTCAATTTAATTGCTAAAAATGGCTGGAAAGATATTTATTTTAGATATTTTTTTCCTTTGGCCTTGCAAGGCCTCAAGGACAATATATATACTTTTGATTAGCCAATAGACTTCTAGATTATCTATTAGGCTTTACTCCTCCTTTCTTGTTATATAAGGCATGAGGATTCATTTTAACATTGGGATTTTGATGTGTTTAATAGCAATACATGGTTTTTGGAAGTTGAAGTACAATCTAGTGTTGTGGAGCTTGTGGATGATTTGCCTTGGTTGATAATGATGAAGGCTTGCTTACAAGATTCCTGAGTTTAGTTAATGGTGAATTATCTCCTATTTTTTCATGTTTTTCTTGTTTTTCATATGTTCATGTTTCTATATTACAATAGCTTAGAATAGTATAGGATGAGAAATGTTGTTTGAGGCACCTCAGTCCTCGTGCTTGCTATTGTCTTCATGTTTTCTTCTAGCGTTAGTTTAAGGAATTCTTAGTTGCTCCTTAGGCCCAAATAAGCTTGTCCATTTCATTATTGGATTAATATGCTAGTTTACAAACATGATTCATGGTGATCCCTGCTTGTTTTATTCTATCTAAACTCTGTCTTGAAATCTCTCTTTGATGTATTGATTGATTAGGTTAAGCCAAAGAGGTCTTGTTTTGATCTTGCCCTTTGTATATGCTTACCAGCTTGCTTCAAAGTTATTTATAGTTTAATGAATTATGTTTAGGAGTTCCCTCTTCATTTATTAATGCTATTTGTCTCTCATATGTTTTCAAATCTTGAAAGTAGAATCATTGAAGTTAGATAAGTTGTCTTACTTCATTTGCTCCACTGGATTGTATATCTTGAATTTATATTTGTTTAAAAGTATTTTTATTGAGTAAATGGTGTACCCTACCTCATGACTAGTATCTTTTTCTTATCAATATTCAATATTTCTCTATTCATAGGTATTTGACAAAGGATTCTTAATTGCCCTTTGCCCTACCTTGGTTCCCAAACTTAATGTCCATTTCACCTCACACATAAACTTTAAAGATTCATTAACTACACTAGATTTTCCCTGTGATGTACCCCGATTCATTTTCGAGATATCTATGAATTCATAGAATCCATAGCCCAATTGATTTTATAACCTCTCACTCCACCTATCATACTTGATCATCTTACCCCAACCAAAACAAACAAAAAACCCACACTTAACAACTAGCCTAAAATCAAACACTTAAAGCGAAAAAGTTCACATCCTTCTTATAATAGAGAGAGCCCTCTCTAAGTATAGGAAGGCTAGGTCTGAGGACTCCAAAGATTGGTCTGATGTTACACTGTGCATTTGGTCTACCAATATGATAAATCACGGGACCCTAACATAATGGTGATCCACGGTGGGACCTTCTGAGTTAGTGACAATCTAAGTACCCCTTAGGACTCCAGAATCCCTTGATTAAACAACATCATATGATTTATAGCTACCTCATCACTATCACTAACACAATGGTGATCATGATGCAAACTCTGATGTCAGTGACAATCTAAGTATCCCTTAGGACTTCAGAAACCTTCATCAAATCATAGAGAACTCAAGGTAATAGCCAAAGAGTATAGTATGGTTGTCTCACCATCCTAGAAAAATGATGACTCAGCTATAGGACACTCTTACAAACCTTAGGGCTACATATAGAAACCCAGAAAACCCCAAAACATTCCTAGATTAGCCTCTTGTTAGTATTGGTGGTGGACCATAGACACATATATTCAAAACAACTAAAAATATCCACCTGACGACTCCACTAGCCTCCAGTATGCCTTCTAACTTTACTAGTGTCCATAGACTCCTATAGGACTGTGTCGAATCAACCTTGAGAAATCTAGGATCCTAGTTACACACTGTTTGAGTTTAGCAAACACCCAAAGAGGTTAGCCTTTCGCAAGAAGTCATAAACATTCAGCCTCTCTACATTTTGAATTTGAAATCTAGCTTCATGAAGAATCAATACCAGATCTCATCTGGACCTGAACCCTCCTGCTATAGTTGACGACCCAGAAAATATTTTGTGGCAAACTTCTAAAACTAAAAACTTAGCTACTAAAAGGACCATTCATAAAGCAAGCTCTGTACCTGAAAAGCTCACAACCTTGCAGGATCCCCAGTTCGACTTCCACCATACAAGAAACATTTTCAGAACCAAGTCAAAAAGTAGGATTGACCATACTGACCTTAAGCCCATAGACCTGCAACAGAGTCCAAGCGGAGAAGCTTCCTTTTCTACACCACCTAATTTCCAACTTCTCCACCACTTTGGCTCTTTTCTCCCCAAGTCTACTCAGAATTAGTTTGCTGGTCCAAATACTTCTCCCACACCCATTCACACTGCCACTATGCAAACCACTCCATCTCATTTCACAAACCATCATCTGTTAAATCCACCATTAGCTCCCATCATGGAAGCATGGTATGCACCCCTTGTGTTACCAAAACCATGGGTACCTTTGCCAAATGATTACCAATCTATAATCCCACAGTTCACCGGGGTAGAATCTACCACTGCCCAATAGTATGTAGATAGAATAAATGATGCTTTTGACTACATGGAGCTAGAAGAGGAAACCATGAAGATGAGGATGTTTTCCCAAAGCCTAGGAGGAGAAGCTAAAAAATGGTTTAAGAACTTGACTCCCAACAACATACATGATCTCCCTTCCCTTTTCCAAATTTTCATAAACAAGTGGGAAATCAAGAAAAATCCCCTCTAAATCCTTTCTGAATATAACAATCCTAAAAGGAATATGGGGGAGAGTGTCCCAAATTATTGCACCAGGTTTAACAGTGTATACAATTCCCTCCCACCTCATATGAAACCCCCACTGGGCCTAGCCTTAGCTAAATTCCTGGAAGGTTTTGACCTCGACATGGCCTATCGGATAAGAGAAAGAGAGCCCCTAACTTTAGGGGACATGAAAAAGGGAGCTATAAGTGTAGAGGCCAACTTAATTGAAAAAATAGCTAGGCTAAGATCAGAAAATAGGGTAACCTACAAGGATGAAACCATGCCGTCAACCTTCTCATCTGATTCCAAAATTGAAAACCTACTTAGAACCATGGAAAGAATGATGGAGAGAATATGCAAAAAACGAAAGAAAACCTCCTAGGGAGAACCAACCAAATCCCCAAAACAAAAACCAGAATCAAAACTTTAGAAGAGACCCACCCCAAATCAGACAAAGGGAAAATGATCAGAAAATAAGACCACCCTTCCAAGATAACTATGTAGATGAAGGGGAAAGAGATATTGAACAACTGGATGAAAATCACCTAAACTTAATAGGTTCTGATAACGAGGGCGATGTTTTTCTCATAGAAGAAGAACAAGGTTTCTTCTTCTTGAATCTAGATGAAACAAACCATGAAGATTCCAAAGACTACAAGTTAGGATTGGAAAAAACCATAATGGAAGTCCACAAGAAATATGACCTTAGGAGCAAGAAAAACCAAGACAACTCCAAGAAAAACAACTTAGACACTGGTGTTAGAAAAACCCCTGAAAACATTCTTAAAAGAATAGTAGGTAATAATAGCAACATGGCTAAGAAAAATGATCCTAACAAAGGTAAAATTAGCCAACCAAGTGGTGATACAAGCTGCCCTAGTACCTCTACTAGTGGCCCCAACAAAACTCTTTTGACCAAAGCCCCAAATCAGAGTCAGCAAATTAAAAATGTAGAAAAATTTATGGCTGATAAAATTGATGTAAATATGTCTAAAACCCAAGTAACTTTCAGTTTCGAAGGAAAAATTGCTAAAATTAAGATAACCATACCTCCCACTGAACTGGAAGCTCAGGATATGTATAGGTCCCAAGTTCCGAAAGTTCTAAACATAGAAAATGATACCAATACTCTGAATTTGATAGATGACAAACCAGAGCTATTATTTGGACCCAAAGTCGATGGAAAATACCAAGAAGGAGCCATTCCCCCTTTCTATGTTAGCCTGAACATACATGACAAATTCCTACATCATGCCATGCTAGACTTTGGTGCCTCTCCAGCCTCATGCCAAACGTAGTGATGGAGAAATTAGGCCTAGAAATAACTAGGCCCTAAAAAGATCTATATTCCTTTGATTCAAGCAGAGTTAAGTGCTTTGGCCCAATCAGAGATTTATATGTCAACCTGACACAAATCCCTACTAAGAGCCTAGTCATGGACATAGTAGTGGCTGACATTCCCCCCAAGTATGGCATTCTTTTGTCCCGATCTTGGGGAACCTCCAACTATACATGTCTTATGCTACCATCCTGTTTTTTAACCAAAAAAGGAGACTGTAATGGGAATCTCACATGAATTATATGGTAAGTAGCCTAGATAGACCCAAAAACACCCCTATCTATTCCATTCATTTAGACTTAGACTCATTCATCTTTTATAATGAAAATGACCTTGATGAACAAGTGAATGAAGATCGTGAAGATCTAGGCACACTACAATAGCCGAATCAATCCCTCTATGATGAGTTCGACAGTCAGAACTATCACAACCCTGAACATAAAACTGAACTTGACTTTCTGCAAATTGAAAATGAAATTTCAAAACCAAAAATTAGTCTAGAATTTGAAACAGGTTGCTCAAATAAAGGACAAACCTCAAAAACACAAATGTTACCTTTTCCCAATCCAGAAGAGCTAAAATACTCTCACATAATAGAAAACTTTGTGAATCTGAATCAAAAGAGTCTGATGTTTTTACCTTATATAGACACCTCATTATCAGAAATTTTTTCCCCCCCATAAAGGCTGTTGACTCTCACAGATATTGCTATGACTCCCAAAGGGATGTTTGCTGAAACTGATATAGAGACATATAATGCAGGCAGCTTAGGAAGGACCAAAATGATTAAGTTGTCCAGAACCTTGTCATTACACATAAAATTGAAATACATAAGGTTATGCAAGAAGTTTCAGGACACTCTTGTATATAGGAGTAAAAGCTTAAAGCCTCATAACATAGACATTGTTTCTACAGGGTCTTCTTTCAAGAAAGACCATGAAAACCTTAGGAAAATTTTGTCACTTAGAAAGAAGACAAAAAGACATAGGTTGTATGTAGACTTTAGATACCTATATCAACCCTTCCTAAAGGATAAATACATTTTTCCCAAGATAGATCATGCTTTACAAAGGGTAGGGTTTTCTAACCATATGGAATTGCATGATAGTGTTTCATGTTGCCATCAGATGATACCACTTCAAATCAATCAGCTTAAGGAATTTTTCAAGTTTCTTGGGAACCATTACATATTTGACCAAATGCTTCTTGGACTAAAAAGTGCTGGAGACACCTTCCAAAGAACTATGGCTCCTATTTGCAACTTGTTCACTATGGTATACATTTATGACATCTTCATTTATTTCAAAGGTGATAAAGAATAATTCTTCTACCTAAGGAAGATCTTTGATAGAAATAAATTTTGGGAGCAAGAATCAAAGAAGAAACGCCAAGGAGAACATGGATTGTTCGAAAATTCTTGGAAAAATCCTTATACCATGTTTTCAAATGAAGGTAACTATGATTTATGTTTACAAGAGATGAATGGACAAACAATGTTAGGGGATATTTTTGAAGACAAGATGCTCAAACACCATTACCGTAAAAATCCTTAGCTTTAAGCCTTGACTCATTGTACATACCATTGTTTGATAAAAGGCCATAAAGAGAAAAACACAAAAACATAGAAAAGATAGAAAAAGAGGGCAGAGTTAAAGAAAAGGTACAACCCCATACCCAAAAAATAATAGTATTGAAGTGTGCAAGCCTAACTACCACTATTGGTGCAAAAAGGATGTCTTGTTTAGTCATCTAGCCTAATCATGGCTGAACATGTTTTAAATTTATTTTCGATAAGTTAGTGAAAGAATGTTGGTCAAATCATTCAAGCTTGACTTCTGAAAAGAAAATAGATTAGGAATGAAAGATACTGGTTCCACATGCTTAAATCTGAACCAAAGAGAAGGATAGGGATGATTAGCAAATGATGAAACATAGCCCTCACACCTTCTAGTTTTGTTTACTTGTGAAAATAATGTTTGTGTGCAACTTGTCTCAATTCCACAACTCATGATGAATCAGATTGCCTAATCCTGGATCAATTCATGCTTTAAATTTCTTTTCAATAGCTTAGAGAATGAAGTCTGTTATACTGCATAATCTAGATAGTAAAATAGTCTAGGTAGAGAATAAGAAGAGTTCACTAGCATAATCTGAACTCTTGGAAGAAATAAGTGTAGAAGTATGTAGTTTTTTTTTGCTTTCAAAAGAAAATATTTCAATGGGTTTGTCAATTCAAGTGCACCCAAGGAAGAAAAAAAATGTTAGGAAATTAGGTTGGGTAGGTAGAGGTGAAGTTGAGCTAATCATACTTTCAGATTATCAAAATCACTACTTCAGGGAAGCAACAACAAAATAAAAGTAGAAAATCCACCCAATGGATGAGGCACTGGTCTTCATAAACCAAGAAATATGAAATTCTGGACACCTCTTGGAAAGGAGCTGCCCTCCCCAAGTGGAACCACTGTTAGTCATCAATAATTTTATACCTGTTTAGATGACTAAATGCATGTCCTAGATTTCTAGAAACAAAATTCATGGATCTTGTGAGTTCTATAAATCTCACTACCTTCATTATCCTCAGGATAAATTTTTCACTCTTCCACTACTCTACCATGCCTTGGCTAGCCTACCACTCCTAAATAATCCCTCATAAAGCCTAAGTCACTCATCCCCATCCCATTTTTTACACCTATGGTTTGGATGCTCCATTTTTCCTCTACCTACTTTTCACCATGCTAACCTAATGCCTCAAAGCCTTCAAAAACCCAAAATTTCCTCTGAAAACTCCTTATGCAGATCAATTTTAGTGGTTATTCAATCTTCAAAATGATCTATCTTGTCAAAAAGAACTCAGTTCCTTCCTCTTTCCTAAAAAATCCCCCAAGTCAAAACTTCAGTCCATAGAAGAGTCAAAAACCCCTTCAACTAGGTCACTAGAGTTTATAGGTGCTAGGGTTGGCCTTTGTGTTCAAGAAGCATTGTTTTTAGGTAATAAGATAGATGGAATCAGGTCAAAGAAGAAAACATGTAATTGGTCTAAAACAAAGAATAAAAGCCTCCAACAAAGGTTTTCTTATCAAAAGTATATTTTGCAAAAGATAGTTAGCCATGAGTGACACTTATGCAGGACTGTCAAAGATGGCTACCTATAGGAAGATTGATAAGATTAAACAAACCTGATGTATCTCATGATGATTGCACATATGAAGACTAAAGGAGCTATTGATACCAACTACTATGGTTTTCATACCAAGAGGTTTCCACTGCCTCAAAGTGAAAACATGACAAAATGTCAGTTGAAAGAAAGTCAAAATTCCTCTCTTCAGTCTCATCCACCAAGCAATCAAAGGCATAAAAATGCAGGAATGAAAATTCCAAGCCAAAAGCTCCTCAAGGGCATCCACAGCGGGAGAAGTGCAACATGCTTGAGTTTACAAAGAGTATCAGTGGGGTCATGACAAATTGTTTGTAAGGTGCTGCCCAGCAAAGAGCCCATGCATAGGATCATGAAGACAATGGTACATAAGCACAACTGTGAACCAATCAAAGGTTCAATAAACAAGAAGTCAGAGTGAAAGTCCTCCTTGGTGACTGCAGACAGAGAATAAAAGATGATGTCAGGGAATAACTTATAAAGTTTGTTAAGGCAACATTGTTCCACTACACCAAAGGGATACATTTACAGTCAATATCCATGTAGAAGATGAAAAGGGATAGAGATGAATAGGTTCAGTATGTAAAACTATAGAAACCAAGCAGATCATCAGTTTACTGAGTAAATGACTAAAACTACCAAAAATCCCAAAAAGGTTTGACAAAGAAAACAAGACACTGTATTAGGGCACCTGTAATAAACAGAAGTGGCCAAAGGAAAAGGTGTACTTGGAAACATCCAACAAAGGTCAATTTTTGTTTAAATCACCTCCTGCCCAAGAGAAAGGGAAATATCAATAATGGTAACAAGGGAGAAAACCAAAAATAAACCTTAGTAGAGTGAGCTATCATTTTAATTTTTCAAAGAGTATAAAATTCTAAAGCCCTCATCACTGAACATCATTTCTTCATTTGCAAAAAAAAGGTGGATGTTTTTGGGTTTTCAGAGTTTCTGGCAGAGTTTTCAGGTGAAAGCTTGTTGCGCTGCGCTCCTAAGAAATTACGCTAAACTCCTGTGCGCACTGCCCATACATTTATTTGAAGAGTGCTATGCACCTGTGTAATAGTTCTACATGCCTATATAACAAACCTCCTGCAGCAAACCGGCCGCTGTGCACTATGCTACGCTTCGAGTTGTGCAGAATCTTCCTAGGAGACACGACCACACACCTTGCTGCATGTAGAGGCGTGCAATCTCTACCCAAAGGGACCCGACTAGCCCGTATAGCAAATCGCCTGACTCTTCGTGCAAGGGTTGCCCACTGTTCACTATGCTACACTCCGGCTCATGCAGTCTCCGCCCAGAAAGCCTGACATCGCATGCAAAGTCTGCCGTGCTACGCTCTTGGGCGTGCAGGGACTACTGCACTATGCTCCTGGGCATGCAGAGGCTGCTCAAATGAATGTGCAAAAGCTGCCTGACCAACCCGTGCTACGCTCCTGTGACCCTTTGCTCCGGCTAAAATAATTGAGAGGTATTTAATAGTTTGTGGAAGGTAAAATATATAGAAGTATGGAGGGAAATCTTAGAGGGAATTTGACAAAAACGCAGAAATAAATTAAGGTCCCCTTGTTTGCAAACATAAATGATTGAAAACACCTATCCATCTACACACTGCAAGCACACTGAAGAAAAAAAAATGTATGGGGAAGAAAATGTTGACAGTGACGAGAGGGGCCAAAGGCCTAGAGAACAACAGAGGAAGGGTGGGAAAGAAAATAGGTTTGAGCCTATAAATACTAAAGAATTTACAGCCTCTCCTACTATAGTTTCATATTTCCAAGAAGTAGGATGCTATGAGTTCTGTGAGAAAGTGCAGAAGGTTCAAAGTCACCCTCAATTGACCAAACTTTTTGTCCTTAACCTCCATGACCACCAAGTACATTTAGCTAGAGTAATTTTTGAGCTCACCACCAATGCAATCTCTATGGCCATTGGAATACCTTGCATGGGGAAAAATGGTTCAAACAGGTCTATCTGGACCTCAGCCATTATTATCCCTTCTTAAAACCAAGTTTCCAAGTTGATTGCAAAACCATTTCCCCCTTTTCTCATTTGTTGGACATATATGCTCCTTCGATGAAGATCATTATGAAATACTTCATCTGTGAGGGTAGGTTTTCTAGAGTCTACTCCTACCACATAATACTACTCATGAATTTTACTAAAGCCAAACTGCTCCATTTTCCATACTACCTTTGTAAAAGTATTGAGAAAATTTCATCCATTGTGCAAAAAAGGCCTCCCTCCCAACAAATGTCAAGTCTTTTCCACCATTCCCTCATCAAAATGATTTTCTTACACCAATTGGAGAAACAAGGAATCCCATGGGAATTTTTCATCGCCCATGGTGTTTTCACAAACCCACAGCCTCTTCCTCTGCAAATTTTACCATCTTCATCTCAACTTCCTCCTCCCACACATCCATCACCCTCCACTGACCATGATTCATCCTCTTCACATGAATCCTCTCCCCAAACAAAAATCCCTCTCTCAACTTCCCCTAAATCCTCATAACATGAAGAAAGCAGTGACAAGGAAGAAAATGACAGTCAAGGAGAAGAAACAAGTGATGAAGAGGAGGAAATTGAAAGTGAAGAAAGTGAAAATGATGGAGAAAATACTAAAGGCAGTGAAGAGAAGGCATATGAAAGTAGTGATGATAAGGGAACTAAAGAGGAAGAAAGAAGTGAACCAAAGGGTGAAAAAGAAGACCAAAATAGTGAGCGAAATGGAGATGAAGAAACATATGAAAGCATTCAAGAAGACAGTGACAAAAGCAGTGGGCCAAATGATGAAAAAGAATCAAGCAAAGAAGATAGTGATGATAGAGAGGAAGAAAAGAGTGACCAAGATGAACATGGCAGTCATGAAGAAAGTGATTATGATGATGAAGAGGCAGATGAAAGCAGTGAAGAAGACAAAGAAGGCCAAGGAAGTGAGCTAGGTAAATATGAAGAAATAGATGAAGGCCAAGAAACAAAAGAAGATTTTGAGGAACAAAACAATCAAGATTAAAGAGAAAACAATGAGCCTAATGATAGTGATAAAATGGGAAGTGACAAAGATGGAGATAAAAGCCAAGAGACAAAGGTAGATTTAGAAGAAGAAGACAGTATGCATCACACTAAGGAACATTCAAACAGTGAAGAAGGTACAAATGCAACCAGTGATACAAAGGCACAGCTTGAAAGTGAACATAGTGGGTCAGATAATTAAGAGGAGGACAATCCTGAAGATGAGAATCCATCAGGCCATGATGAGGACACCTCTAATCATGACAACACAGAAAATGAAAATGAAAATGATAATGATGTAAGTATGGAAGATGACAGTGTAGAGGACATGGAAGAAGATAAAAATCATAAAAATCTTGGCAGTGATGCTAGCATGAGATAAAGTGAAAAGGTCTCTAAAAAAGGTAGTGAAGGGCAAAGTGAGGAAGACACACATACAAAAATCATCAATGAGAAGGCAAATAGCCATACGGTCACCAATGATCAAGGTATTTAGGTGAAGCATCTTAAAACTTGTACTCTCACTTACCAAAGAGGATCAAGGCAAGTGTTTGCTGCCTCTAAGAGGCAAGGGACCTTGCCATCTACTTTAGCTCAACCATTGGACAAAGGTAAGCAAAAAGTGGAAGAAGAAGAAGAATATCATGAAAAGGAAAGAGAGTTTGAACTCATTGACATAGACAGTGATGATGATAATGAAATAGGAATTTCAAACTCCCTCCTCCAAGGCAAGAATGCACAAATAAAAGACTTGGAGGTTGAATTAGAAAGAGCAACGGATGTCATTCACTTTTATAAAATGCAAAACAAGCAAAAGAGTGCCCAACAAGCCATCCATGAAATAAGAACACTCAAGTACCAGAAAGAGGCTCAAAAGGCATAGGTGAAGTTGGCAAAATTCATGGGCACTTATGAGGAGAGTAGTGATGAAGAGGGTCAAACTAGAAGGAGACCTAGAACTATGGGTCTTAGGAAAGCATTGGAAAAGTAGAGAGAAGAAGAATCAACCCAAGCGGAGCAACTTTCTCTCCAAGAACTCCTTGCACTAGAAATTGAACATGATAGGGAATCATGGTTTGAGAGGGATAACACACACCTTGAGGCCAAGTTGGAGAAAGCCAATAGAGACTTGAATCTACAAATAAGCATGGCTAAGCATTATTCTCAAAGAGAACAATTTGCAAGGCAAGAACTCAAAAGGGCCAAAAATAAGATCCAAGCACTATAGGAGGAAAAGGACCAATCTAGCCTTGGTATTTTGGTTTAAGCTTCTCTACAGGTCTCCCAGGACCCATGAGGCACCTATCTATGAAATTTGGGAGAAACCGAACAAGTTTTTGTTTTTTGCAAATTTTGAGGCTAGGAGTGCAGCACACCTTGTGCTACGCTCTTTTTCAGGGCATCTTCAGGAGAAATTCCTTGCATTTTTGGATTCATCATCATAAGAGGAGCATTCTCACCAATTTTCAGCTCAAGTGGAGTTGTTTTGGTCCCCCAAAGGGGTCAAAAACACTCATTTTTTCACCATTCTGCCCACTTTTCAGAGCATGTGCTGCGCTCCTACCAGTCTTGTAATTTTCATTTTTTGGATTGGTCGTAGAGGTTATATTGAAGAACCAAAGGTATATATGGAAATTATACTTCAAGTGATTTCCAACGAGCCATCATGGAGCCTTTTCTGACATCGAGAATGCCTTCAAAACATGACTGTAAGAAGACCCATTTTTTATGTTCCTGTGCTGCGCTCCTGGCATGCAAATTCAAATTTGACACAAAGTGCTATGCTCTTGTGGTTGACAATTTAGAATGTGCATTTATCAAGTTTTTGTAGGCTTTTCAGAGCCTAAAGGTCAATTTAATTGCTAAAAATGGCCGGAAAGATATTTATTTTAGATATTTTTGTGCCTTGGGCCTTACAAGGCCTCAAGGACAATATAGATACTTCTGATTAGCCAATAGATTTCTACATGCTCTATTAGGTTTTCCTCCTCCTTTCTTGTTATATAAGGCATGAGGATTCATTGTAACATTGGGCTTTTGATGTGTTTAAGAGAAATACATGGTTTTTGGAAGTTGAAGAACAATCTAGTATCGTGGAGCTTGTGGATGATTTGCCATGGATGATAATGATGAAGGCTTGCTTATAGGATTTTTGAGTTTAGTTAATGGTGAAGTATCTCTTATTTTTTCATGTTTTTCTTGTTTTTCATATGCCCATATTTCTATATTGCAATAGCTCAGAAGAGTATAGGATGAGAAATGTTGTTTGAGGCACCTCAGTCCTCCTGCTTGCTATTGTCTTCATGTTTTCTTCTGCTGGGTTAGTTTAAGGAATTATTAGTTGCTCCTTAGGCCCACCTAAGCTTGTCTATTTCATTATTGGATTAATACTGTGGATTTACAAACAGTTCTGTGAGCAGACCTACTTTTTTATCTTTATCTGACTTATCTTGAAATCTCTCTTTGATGTATTGATTGTTAGGTTAGGTCAAAGAGGTCTTGTTTCGATCTTGCATTTTGAATATACTTATCAATTTACTTCAAAGTTATTTATAGTTCAATGAATGATTTTTAGGCGTTCCCTCTTTAGCTTTTGATGTTATTTGTCTCTTATATGTTTTCAACTCTTTAAAGTTGAATCATTGAAGTTAGATAAGTTGTCTTGCTTTCGTATTCTACTGGATTGTTTATCTTCAATGTTTATTTGTTTAAAAGTATTGTCACTGAGTAAACAGTGTGCCCTATCTCATGATTAGTATCTCTTGCTTATCAATATTAAATACCTCCCTGTTCATAGGTATTTGAAAAAGGATTCTTAACTGCCCTTTGCCCTACCTTTGGTTTAAGCATTCATTTCTCACATAAACTTTAAAGATCATTAACTGCTGAGTTTCCTTGTGATGCCTAATTCTCATTATCATTACTTCTCAATGACTTCAGAACTCCACTATTTAATTCATTTAATGCCTCTCACTCCTATCTCCTTGATGTCTTTTAATAAAACAAACAAACCACCCCAACTAGCCTGAAATCAACATACTTGAGACAATTTTACATCCCTTGCTGTCAGGAGGTATCACCCAGTCCAAGGAAGCTGGATCACAGACAATCTGGTGATGTTTATCACATTTGGTACACTAATCTGGTGATAGGACTCCCTATTTCATCACTCCATCCCATCTCACAAACTCTCCCCTTGTAAATACCCCTTGGATTCCATTAGCTCCCATCATGGTAGCATGTTATGCTCCTCTAGTGTTACCATAACATTTGGTACCTTTTCCAAATGACTACCAATCAAGAATTCCCCACTTCACCGGAGCTGAATCTACCACTGCCCAACAACATGTATATAAAATGAATGATGCCTTTGACTACATGGAATTAGAAGAGGAAACCATGAAGATGAGGATGTTTGCCAAAATCTTAGGAGGAGAAGCCAAAAAATGGTTCAAAATCTTGACTCCTAACAGCATACATAATCTCCCTTCCCTTTACCAAACATTCATAAACAAGCGGGAAATTAAGATAAACCCTCTCCAAGTCCTCTCAAAATATAACAACCTTAAGAGAAATGTAAAGGAAAGCATCAAAGACTATTGCACTAGGTTCAATAGTGTGTACAATGCCCTCCCACCTCACATGAAACCTCTGTAAGGCCTAGCACTAGTGAAATTTCCAGAAGGCTTTGATCCTGACATGACCTATCAATTAAGAGATAGATATCCCCAAACTTTAGAAGAAATGAAAATGGGAGCTGTGAGTGTAGAGGCCAACCTCATTAAAAAATGGGCTAGGATGAGATCAGAAAAGAGAGTTACCTAAAAATATGGAACTATGCCCTCTACCTCCTCATCTAATGCCAAGATTGACAACTTAGTTAGAACAATGGAGAGAATGATGGAAAATATAAGCCTAAATGAAATAACACCTCCTAGGGAAAACCAACCAAATCCCTAAAACAAAAATAAGAATCAAAACTTTAGAAGAGACCCACCCCAAATCAGACAAAGGGAAAATGAGCAACAGATTAGGCCCCCTTTCCAAGATAACTATGTAGATGAATGGAAAAGGGATACTGAATAGTCGGAAAAAAACCATGTAAACTTGATTGGTTCTGATAATGAAGATGATGTTTTTCTCACTAAAGAAGAACAAGGTTTCTTTTCCTCAGATCAAACTGAAATAAACCATGAGGAATCTGAAGACTACATCTTAGGATTTGAAAATGCCATAATGGAGGTCCATAGGCAATATGAACTTAGGAGCAAAAAAAACCAAGATTCCCACAAGAAAAACCAAATAGACACTGCTATTAGGAAAGCACCTGAAAACACTCTTAAGAAGACAAAAAATAATGTCAACACTATGGTTAAGAAAACTGATCCAAACAAAGGAAAAATTAGCCAGCAAAACAGTGACCCAAGCTACCCTAGTACCTCCACTAGTGGCCCTGAGAAAACTATATTTTCTAAAGCCCCAAATCAGAATCAAAAAATCAAAAATTTGGAAAAGTTCATGGCTGATAAAATTGATGTAAATATGTCCAAAACACAAATACCTTTTAGCTTTGAGGGAGAGATTTCCAAAATCAACATAGCCATGCCTCTCACTGAACTGGTTACTCAAGGAGTGTATAGGTCCCATGTTTTGAAGGTCCTGAACATAGGAAATGATACTCATACTTTAAACTTGACAGATGATAAACCAGAGTTATTGTTTGGTCCTGAAGTAGAAGTAAAATACCAAGAAGGAGTGATTCCCCCTTTCTATGTTAGCTTAAATATACATGACAAATCTTGCATAATGCCATGCTAGACTCTGATGCCTCTCACAACCTCATGCCTAAAGTTGTGATGGAGAGATTAGGCCTAGAAATTACTAAACCTTACAAAGACTCGTACTCATTCGATTCGAGTAGAGTCAAGTGTTTGGGCCTAATCAAGGATATTTGAGTTAATCTGGAACAAATACCTACTAAGAACCTAGTCATGGGCATAGTGGTTGCTGAAATTCCCCCCAAGTATGGAATGATTTTATCCAGATCTTGGGGAGCCAAACTTCAGGGAAACCTTCAACTAGACATGTCCTATGCTACCATCCCTATTTTTAACCAGACAAGGGGACTATATTGAGAGTCACACATGAAATATATGGTTAGCAGTCAAGAGAGGCCAAATAACACTCCTGTTTATTCCATTCACTTAGATCTTGATTCCTTCAACTTGTGTATTGAATAGGACATTAATGAGCAGGTAATTGAAGTTGAGACAGATCTAGGCACACTACAACAGTAAAACCAGTCTCTGTATGATGAACTCAACCATCAAAACTATAGCATCCCTAAACAACCACGCGATGATAAAAATGAACTTGACTTTTTACAAACTAAAAATGAAATTTCAAAACCAAAAATCAGTTTAGAATCTGAATCAGGTTGCTCAGATGAAGGAAAAACCTCAAAAAAAGAAATTTTCCCTTTTCTTAATCCAGAAGAGCTGGAATAATCTCACATAATATAAATCTTTAGGAATCTGGATCAAAAGAGTCTTATGTTTTTTCCTTACATAGACACCTCGTCATCAAAGAGTTTTTTCCCTTAAGAAGAATTGTTGACTCTCACAAATATTGCTATGGACCCTAAAGGAGTATCTACTGGAACTGATATGGAGGAGTATAATGTGGGTAGTCTAGAAAGACCCAAAATGATTAAGCTATCTAGAACTCTATCATTAAACACAAAACTGAAATACATAAGGCTATGCAAGAAGTTTCAGGATGCTTGTATGTATAGTAATTAAAGCTTAAAGCCTTGTGACATAGACATTATTCAAAAAATGTCTCCTTCCAAGAAATACCATGAAACCCTTGGGAAAATTGTGTCACTTACAAAGAAATCAAAAGGATGAAGATTGTGTATGATCTGAAAATGGAAGTACTTGAAAATGTGTGCAAGGTATCCATTTCCATTTAATTAAATGTGTGCAAAATTCTCCATGTCTTGTTGATTAAACAAAGTTTTTTTGGTAATTGCTTATGAGTTTATGTGTGAGGGAAATTTAATTTAATTTGTTGTTTAACATATTAAATTATAAATACATAGCAAGATAACTTCAACATAACATGACACAAATGTTTGACGAGCAGTTCACCCCTCCTGGGCTACATCTACTGGACCAAGCCTCCCAAATTGGCTTGTTCTCTTGTATTAAAATGATCCAAAATGCTAATACAAGTTTAAAAGTGCCTCAATAGGAAAATCCAATTGTAAAAATAGAATCATAAGACATGAAAATGCTAAAAATGTTTTTCCATATTCACTAAACAATGAAGAATTACCATAAACAGTGACTTCTTCAACAAGGCCCTGATGGCTCTTTGAACTCCTATGAAGCTTTTCGGGCTATAGAAGTCCTAAAAAAGTTCTTAAACCTCTTCCATTAGGTTCAGAAGGTGGAAAATATCTGAAAATGGTTTTTGGATCACCTCAAACAGTGAGGTACAACTCCAGATAACTCCATTTCCCCAATGGCCCTCGTGGCTCTCCAAGCTTCCCTGAAGCTAAAATGGATGTAGAACACCTATAATTCCTCTAGAACCTATCACAATGGCTCTAGAATGCTAAAAATAGTTGAAAATGGTTTTTAGTTCACCTCAAATGGTTAAGCACAACCCAAAACAGCTCCAACTCCCTCAAATGGTTAAGCACAACCCAAAATAGCTCCAACTCCCTCTTGGCCCTGATGGCCCTCATTTATTCCCTGAAACAAAAGGGGCTGAATATAAACTCTAATGGCTCTAAAACTTATCTCAATGGTTCTAGAATCCTTTGAATACTAGAAAAAAAAAAAAAAAATTGCTCCAAAAGGTTTAGTCAAGTGAAAGTTATGACCAAGAGAAGTTTTGTCCAGTTCGGCCTAAAAAACCTCCACCAAACTTGGGAGGACTGGAGATAAATCCACCTAAATATCAATTTCCGCTGAAAATGGGGGCTCTGCTCCAGTTTTAGCATTCATTTTGGGTGGCATTAAACATTATGGTTATGGGCGGTCACATGCAAACCGCACCCGTCGCAAGTTTTAACGTTAACTATTTGCGTTTATACTGTGGCATTAAAATTTAATACATAACCTCCACCACAACATGTGAACACAACCACTTAACTGAAACCATCGGGTCTATGGACCATGGTTCTAGGCCTGTGGTCCCATGTATAGGGGGCTGGCCCCCTTTCCGCCCCAACCAAACCTTTGCTAAAGTTTAAATATGCGGAATGAACTATGGAGGTTGAGAACCAAAGCGAATGCGGGCCAGTCGGGCCTGTGTTCTGGCAGCCACCTGACCCAGGGTCGAATCCTATGCATACCATAAAATTTTACCACTGCAAAATATTCATCAGCCTGGGGCCACGTGGCACCCACTGATTGGTCACCAAAACTGTAAGTCAACCCAATATCCAATCCGCAAATGCCAAGTGTTGAACTGTGATAGGCTACTGAAGGAATATTCCATGGAATATTATATGGAATATTCTTTTTTTAATATTTTAAAAATCAAATTCAACCCTGGTCAAACTGGACTTTTGAAGGAAATTGTGAATTTCAAACTTGAATAACTTTCACATAAAGTGTCAGAAGTTGAGTGTCGTTCGCAGTGCCAGGATCGTATGGACGAGGCCTATCCGGTCATTTAGGTTGCAAGTGATTTTGAACACTTTCAATTTTGAGCTTTTTCCATAACTTGGACTTGAGCTCCTGATCACACCTCCAAAATGAGAAACTTTTGGACCCCAAAAGCTCACTGAAATGCTAAAATTGAACTGTACAGTAAATGAGAGAATAAAAACATCCTCTTCTCTTCAGCCTCCAACAATTTTCCTGACTTGCCAACTTTCCTCATGGCGAATTTCTGCTGAATGAGCCATGTACTTATGCCGAATCCTGACCAAATTTTCTTGCCATACCAATCTGCCATTCTAAAACCAGCAATGACCCTTGCTAAACTTTGTGCCCTCTTTGCTTGCATGCCTTTCCATCTCATGGAATCTTGCACCGCTTTGCACTGACACTTTGTTCTCTGCACCAATCGATGCCAACGGCACCTTGTGCAACATACGACATCAACAACAAGTTGACCTAAAATGTGCTATATAATTGACACAACCATCAATGTAAAAAGTGTGCCCACAATCGACACAAGTCGAAAAACATGTGTGACACAATCGACACAAGTTGATAAACAACAACATACATCTTGACAAACACATGTGTATGTAGCATGTACAATGAACTATATATAGTTCGCTATTTACACATACAACCTCTTTGTACAAGTGCAACTTCAACTCTTTTTTTCAAATACCAACAAGTACATCATCCCAAAAACATGTGGGTGACTAAGAGCTGAACTAAAAGAAATTGCTGCAATATAAGTGAGTATCATACTCATCTTTTACACCTCCATGGCAAAATTTTGCAACAAAAAATAAATTCCTTCAACTGAAACTTCTTTTACATGCAATCTTGCATCAAACTTTTCAACTGAAATACATGCATACCAATATGAAATTTTCATGTAAAAAATGAGTATGACTTACTGCATTAAGAAGTTGATCCACTTCCTACCAAGCCAACTCCATGGCGTCTTTTCCTGCTGCAACATTTCTACATGTGAATCTTCCATTTCCAGATCAGTAATGGAATCCATAAATCCACTTGCGCCAAATTATTGTCATCTAGCTGCATGTGCTTTGGATGACTTTTAGGATACAAAGTCCAACAATGAGAGACATCATGTCCCTTGTTTTGACAAAATATGCAACTCTTAAGCACTTTTTGAGAAATTTTTCTTTTCCTCTTCTGCTTCCTGTGTGCTTTCTTTTTCAACTAGCATCTTGAAGCAACATGGTTAAATCCACCACAAAATGTGCAACAAAAATTTCTTTCATTTGAACAAGAAAAAATATCATTCTTTGCTAAATCATGATCAAATTGATTATGTGAATAATTATACCTCTTTTGCTGCATGGAATGCCCATCTTTTTTGTTTTCGAAAGACGATGAACTAGTAGAGGAGACAACTTTCTTTTTCAAACTTACATCACATTTCTTGTCTTGAAAATTGTTTGAACTTTAATGCTTGCCATAAGCGGCATGTTTACCCTCTACTTGCTGCAATGAAGGCTTAAAACAATGGAAATCATCCTTAAAACAATTTTTACATATATGCATTTTAGAACTTGGAATAAAGGTTATCTTTAAATTTGCATCACATACATTCAAGGATTTGGAGTCTTTGCCATTAGATTGCACATAACCAAGACCAACATTCTTGGGTCACTCCACAACTGAAATAGGGTCAACCATGCCTTGTGCATGCTTGCCCAAACCTTTGCCTTCATTATAGCCTATCTTAAATATTAATTTGGACGCTATACCCCTTGTATGTTTTTCAAAAGAACCAACACACTTTTCAATTGAGGAAATTGAAGATAAGTTGAAATAGTTTACCTCTTTCTCACGCTTGTTCTTGGAAAAAGCTTCTTGAGCTTGAAGGAGTTGTTTCTCCATGTCATGCATTCTTTGGAGAATTTTTTCCTTCTCTTCCTTCATGGCCAACAATTGTGCATGAAGCTTAACACTTTGTCTTTGATCCTTAATTAAAATATGCACCATGTCTTTCACCTTAATGAACTCATTCTTCATGTCATCATTGACGAATCTCGTGAAGGAGGAAAATTCACTTGTGGAAGAAGTTGACATTATGTAAATGGTCAAATTAACAAAAGGAACTTCCAAAGAAAAGTTCTCAAAGATTTCAAACAAATGACAAACTTTTAACCAAATGTCTTTACAGCCATACTCTTATTCAAGCAGCCATAAAACACAAACTACAATAGCTTTTGTAGCAAACAATAATCAAGTGGGTTTGTTTTCCAAAGATAATCTTGAGGTAATTTGGGGTAAGGAAAGAGTCTACAACTCTTTTTTCCTTTCCAACACTTAGCTATCAACAACTATCTTTTCAACTCAAGAAAACTCATACAATCAACCATTTTGCAACCAATAAAATAGTCAATCTTTTACACTATTTTAATACCTTTTGCACACAAAAAATGCTCAACCGAAGCTCAACCAATGCTATGATACCATCTGATATGAAAATGGAAGTACTTGAAAATGTGTGCAAGGTATCCATTTCCATTTAATTAAATGTGGGCAAAATTCTCCATGTCTTACTGATTAAACAAAGTGTTTTTGGTTACTGTTTATGAGTTTATGTGTGAGGGAAAGTTAATTTAATTTTTTGTTTAACATATTAAATCAGAAATGCATAGCAAGATAACTTCAGCATAGCATGACACAAATTTTTGATGAGCAGTTCACCCCTCCTGGGCTACGTCTGCTGGACCAAACCTCCCAAATTGGCTTGTCCTCTTTTATTAAAATGCTCCAAAATGCTAATAAAATTTTAAACGTGCCTCAATAAGCAAATATGACTGTAAAAACAGAATCAGAAGACATGAAAATGCTAAAAATTCCTTTCCATATTCACTAATCAGTGAAGAATTACCATAAACTGTGACTTCTTCAACAAGGCCCTGATGGCTCTTTGAAATCCTCTGAAGCTTTTCGGGCTGTATAAGTCCTCAAATAGTTCTGAAACCTCTTTCATTAGGTTCATAAGGTGGAAAATAGCTGAAAATGGTTTTTGGATCACCTTAAACAGTGAGGTATAACTCCAGATAACTCCATTTACCCAATGGCCCTAATGGCTCTACAAGCTTCCCTGAAGCTAAAATGCCTATAGAACATCTCTACTTCCTATAGAACCTGTCTGAATGGCTCTGGAATGCTGAAAATAGTCAAAATTGATTTTTGGTTCACCTCAAATGGTTAAGCATAGCCCAAAACAACTCCAACTCCCTCTTGGCCTTCATGGCTCTCATTGCTTCCCTGAAGAAAAAGGAGCTAAATATCAACTCTAATGGCTCTAAAACCTGTATCAATGGCTCCAAAATCCTCTGAATACCCGAAATCAAAAATATTTTTGCTCCAAAAGGTTCATTCAATTGAAAGTTATGACCAAAAGAAGTTTTGTCCAGTTTGGCCTAAAAAACCTCCACCAAACTTGGGAGGACAGGAGTTAAATCCACCAAAATAGCGCTTTCAGCTGAAAATGGGTGCTCCACTCCAGTTTTAGCATGCGTTTTGGGTGGCATTAAACATTATGGTTACGGGGGGTCACATGCAAACCGCACCCGTCGCAAGTTTTAACGTTAACTGTCTGCATTTATACCGTGGCATTAAACTTTAATACGTAACCTCTGTCGCAACATGTGAACGCAACCACTTAACCACAACCGTTAGGTCTATGGGCCATGGTTCTGGGCCCATGGTCCCATGTATAAGGGGTTGGCCCTTAGGGGCTGACCCCCTTTCCGCCCCAACCAAACCTTTGCTAAAGTTTAAATATGCGGAATGAACTATGGAGGTTAATAACCAAAGCGAAGGCGGGCCGGTCGGGCCTGTGGGCTGGAAGCCACCCGACCCGAGGTTGAATCCTTTGTGTAACATAAAATTTTACCACTGCAAAATCTTCACCGGCCTGGGGCCACGTGGCGGCCTCCAGGTAGGCCATGTGGCGCTCGCTGATTGGCCATCGAAACTGTAAGTCAACCTAATATCCAATCTTCAAATGCCAAGTGTCAAACTATGATAGGCTACCAAAGAAATATTCCACGGAATTTTCTGTCAAATATTCCCAAAATATTCTATGGAATATTCTTTTTTTAATATTTTGAAAAATCAAAGTCAACCCTGGTCAAACTGGACTTTTGAAGGAAATTGTGAATTTCAAACTTGAATAACTTTCACATACTGTGTCGGATTTGAGTGTCGTTCATGGCACTAGGATCGTATCGACAAGGCCTATCCATTCTTTCAGGTTACAAGTGATTTTTAACACTTTCAATTTTGAGCTTTTTCCATAACTCAGACTTGAGCTCCTGATCAGTGTATAGACTTTAGGTACCCAAACAAAACCTCCATGAAGTACAAATACCCTTTTCCCAAGATAAATCATCCTATACAAAGGGTAGGAATTTCTAACAAGATGTCATCATATGATAGTGTTTTAGTTTATCATCAAATGATACCTCTTCCAATCAATTAACATAGAGCCATTTTCAAAGTTCCTTGGAGCAACTACATGTTTGACCAAATTTTTCCTAGGTTAAGGAGTGTTGAAGATGTCTTCTAAAGATTCATGGCCCCTGTTTTCAACTTCTTCACTATGATATACATTGATGACATCATCATCTATTTTGAAGTTAATAAAGAATACATTTTCCACATAAGAAGGATCTTTGACAAAAAGTTTTGGAAGCAAGACTCAAAGAGGAAATACCATGGAGAGCATGGCCTGTCTGAAAATTTTGGAAAAATCCTTACACCATGCCCTCAAATGGAGGTAACCATGCTTTCTCTTTACAAGAGATGAATGAAAATGGGTTGTTTGAAGACCCTATTGATAATAGGGTACTCAAGTACCATGGCTTTCAAGACTCCCTAGTTTAGAACTTTCATTCATTGTATATAACGTTGCATGAGAAAAATTAGAAAAAACACAAAAACATAGAAAGAAAGAAAAAAAGGGCAGATTTGAAAAGAGGTACAACCCCATACCCAAAAAATAGTAATGCTGAAAGTGTGCAAGCCTAAATTCCACTGCTGGTTCAAAAAGAAGATATTGTTTTAGTCATCTAGCCTAATCATGGTTGAAACATGTTTTTGATTTTGTGTTGATAAGTTAGTGAAATAGAGCTTGTCAAATCATTCAAACTTGGCTTGTCAAAAATAATAGATTAGGAATGAAAGATGTCGGTTCCATGTGCTCAAAACTAAACCAAGGAGAAAAATGGGGATGCATAGAAAATGATATATCACAACCCTTATTTTTCTACTATTGTTTGTACAAAAATAATGTTTGTGTTCTTCTTGTTCTAATGCCACAAACCATGATAAGTAATATTGCCTAATCCTGATTTAAACCATGATTTCAGTTTCATGTCTATAGCTTAGAGAATGAAGTTTTTCATACAACCTAATCTTGACAGTCAGTTAGTCTAGGTAGAGGATAAAAAGAGTTCATTAGCATAATCTGAACTCTTGAAAGAAATAAGATAGAAGTAGATAGTTTTTTTTTTGCTTTCAAAATAAAAAGAATGTCAAGGGTTTTCCAGTTCAAGTGCACCCAAGGAAGAAAAAATGCTAGTCCAAGTAGGTTGGGTAGGTAGAGATGAAGTTGAGCTAATCATGTTTTTCAGGTTATTGAGATCACAACTTCAAAGAAGCATCAACAAATGAAAAGAAAGAATAATATTCCTAATGGATGAGGCACTGGTCTTCATAAAACCAAAGATCTGAAAGTCTAGACACCTCTTGAAAAGGATCTGCCCTCCCCAAGTGGAGCCACTGTTAGTCATCAGTAATTCTTGCCTTTTTATAGATGACTAAGTGTTTATCCTAGATTTCTAGAAACAAAATTCATGAATTTTGTAAGTTCTAGAAATCTTATTGCCTTCATTATCCTTAGGATCAATTTTACTATCCTATCATATCATGGCCATCCTATCACTCCCAGAAGACCCATCATGGGCTCATGCCACTCATTTTCACTATATTTTTCCACCTCTAACCTTACCACTCTGTTTTGACTTGCCTAACCTTTCTACTTCCACCTTGGATTTCCAAGTAGCCTAACCTTTTCCCCTATTCACCAAATGCCTCAAGCATTGGTGATTTCAAGCTACCTTTCTAGGCTCTTTAGATAAATAAAAATTAGTAGTTTTGGGTTTGCAATGCATGAATTCTGTAAAAAAATCTATTTTACACCTAAAAACCCTAAGTCAAGTTTTCAGCCAGAGGCCAAATCCAAAAGCCTCCCTCTAGGTCATTTAGGGTTTCATAAGTTGTAGGTTTGTTTTGGTATTCTGAGATCACTGTTTTACATGGGCCAAGAAGATAAAATCAAATGAAAAGGATGGCCAGCACTTGATTGCCCAAGATAGACCAAAAATCCTTCAAGGAAGGCCTCCTTGGTCAAGAAAAAATTCTGCAAGGGACAGCTACCCTTGTTGACATTTCTGCAGGAATGATTGAGATGGACATCAACAGAAAATAAGGTAAAGGGGAATGTACCTCATTAGAAGGATACCCACAAAAAAGGAGAGACAACATGCCTATGTTCAAAGAAAATCAAGGTTTCTATGACTGGTCAACTAAACAGTGTTGCCAGTCAAGGAGCCAATGCAAAGTAACACAAGGACAAAGGCACATCAGCCCAACCAAGCATGAATTGAATATTTCTAGAAATTATAAATGAAGAAGGGAAAAAGCCCTAAAGCCTAAAGTTTGAGAAGGTAGGCAAAGAAGTGAAATGAAGACTATAAATCTCCATGATGACAGTAGGCATAAGTTTGAAGAATGATATCAGAAGGTTACCTCCATGGTTTATCAAGGCAACAATACTTCACTGCATCAAATGGAGGGAAATACAAAGAGTATCAGTGTGAGGGAGACTAAGCCTTCAAGTGCAGTCAATTGCCCTCAAAATTGTAAAAGGGAAGAAATCATAAGGTCAAGTGTCAAAATGGAACACCAAGCCAATCATGAGTTTGCTGTTGAGTAACTATAATTGTAAAATTCCAAGAATGACCAAGGGGACAAAAATTTTTTTGTCATGGCACCTGCAACAAAATAGAAGTGGCCAAAGGGAGATAATGAAAAACATGGTTGTAAAGACTATGGTTGTTATAGGTCAATTTTTGTGCCATTTCGAATGACCTGGTTAACTGGGCATCATCTCCAAGACCAATGATAAAGGGTCTACCAACGTAGGCTCTAAGGGGCCTAAGTGGGTTGCATATGCAGGTAGCCCCATGCAAAGCTGCTCTGCAAATCACTTCCCGACATTCACAGGTGCGTTAGTCACATTGGGAGCGAAATTCTCATTGTTCTGGAATATCCACTTGGCCAGTGCCTTCTAGAAGAGTTCACATGTGTCAAGCTTTGGATCCAAGTGTCCATTTGACATCTACATGACTGGAAAAATGTCTTGCCTATTATTGGAAATTCATTGATTGCAAAACAACCTACAGCTCATCTATAAATTGAGCACAGATCTAAATGCTTGAGGAGGAAGAATTTGAGTAGAGAAATGATGGAGAATTTTCAATTGAGAGCTAGATTTGTGAAGCTGCTGCTAGAGATATTTATACTGTGATGAGGTTTGGGAACGTTGTTGGAAGGTTACTTCAAATCAGTCATTAGGTTGTAACCTCTCCTTCTATCATCAATAAAGAGTACTACTTATTTCTATATGCATATGTATTGGATTTGATTTTCCATATTGTAAGATCTTGGTTGATGTATATGGTTTATGCTTTACTGATTTAGCTAATTATCTTGAATAGATATCTATATTATTGCATCTTCTATTGTTTCAGTGTTATTTCTTGCAGGAAGCATTCAGCTCACAAACCACTTGAATTTGAAGCTACAACAAAAGAGATAGAAGGAGCCATTTGGAAGCGACTGAACAAGTAAGCCTCCAATCCACTCTGTGTATCTGTTCTGAGTGAGGAGAAATAGTCGTATAGTCTTTCACCTGTTATTCTAGACTAGCACCTGTCTAGGGAAGTGTGATTTATCTGTACTTCACAATTCTAGCCCAACAATGGTGACTGTGCAAAATAGATTTATTACACCTCTATAAAATCAATGAAAAGGAAAAACACATTTGAATTTTTTTCAGTCACCTCCTGCAAAAGGTAAAAAGAATATACATGGTAAAGTGACAAGAAAAATAGAGAACCTTAGCAAAAGTGGGTTTCTAATGTTAATTTATTTTTATAAGGGTATAAAGGCATCTTGTTTATCATTTAGCTCATTTGTCATCTTGCAAAGGAAAGAGAGAATCCTTCAAGAGAAAATTCCTGCGTTCTGGAAAACTTTGGGCAGAAAGAACCCGATGCTATGCTCCTGGAAAACCTTGCTACGTGCTTGTGTGCACTTTCCTTTGAAATTTTAATAGAGCACCTTTGTAAGGAAGCTACATGTTTATTGTCGTGCAGACCTAGCAGAAGACCCTTGCACAAAACACGTTCACCAGCGTGCAGGCCACCCGAATGGCCTGGGTGCTGCGCACAAGGTGCGTTCAGAAGAGGCCCGATGGCCCGTGTAGGCCACCCGACTGGCTCAGGTGCTGCGCACAAAGCACGTTTAGAAGAGGCCCGACAGCCCATACAGGGACGACCTGACTAGAACTAGACTTTGTGCCTGCTCTACACATTTATCTAAGAAGCTTTATCTAGTAGATCAAGCCCTCAAATTTGCTAAACGCTCCTCAAAATCACTTCCAAAGGGTCCATAGTACCTTTGAGGGGTAAGTAACAAGGCAGCTCCTTCATTTCCTGTGTTCTTGGTATTTAAATTAGAGGGAAAACCCTAGATATCTACATCATTTTCACAAAGAAAAATTATGGTTTTTGGCATTCAAGGCAAGGGTTGAAAAGCAAAATGTCAAGGGAAACTAATAGTGGTAGTGGTGAGGGAGCCCAAGGGCCTAGAAGATAGCAAAGAAAGGGTGGAAGAGTAAACATGTTTGTGTTAGGGTCCCGTGATTTGGAAATTTGGCAGACCAAATGACATGGTAACTTGGAACCAGTCTTTGGAGTCCTAGGACCTAGCCTTCGTGGACTCAGAGAGGGATCTGTCTATTGGGTGCAAAGGATGTGTTCTTTTTGCTTTAGGGTTTTGATTTTAGGCTAGTTGTTAAGTGTAGGGTTTTTTGATTGTTTTGGTTGGGTAAGATGGTTAAGTAGAATAGGTGGAGTCAGATTCTATCAAAGCCATTGGGCTATGGAGTCAATGAAAGTCATGGGTTTCTAAATGATGAAACAGAGTGTGTTGCAGGGAAAATATAGCAAGCTTAATGGATCCTTAAGGTGATGTATGAGGTGGAGTGAACATCAAATTTGGGAAAGACTAGGAGGTATTAAATACATATAGTTAAAATCTACAACTCATGAGGTAGGGAAAACCATTAAGCTCAATGAACAATACTTAAACTGATAAATATCCAAGACAAACATTCCAACGAAACATAGAAAGCATAAGAGCTTCTAAATTTAGTAAATTCACCTTCAGAATTTGGGAAAACATATAAGATAACATAAATAACTCAATCTATGAAGAGGGAACTCCCAAACATCATATATCAATATATTGAGAACTCTGAAATAATTTGGTAGGCATGGAAAAAGGGCAAGATCGAACAAGACCTCTTTGACTTAACCTAGCAGACAATATTCCAAAGAAAGGTTTCAAGATAGAGTTTTGAAAGCTTCAAATAATCAGGGCATATACCATGAATCATACATGTAAAATAGAATACTAACCATACATGAAACAAAAACAAGTTTTGGTGGACCTAAGGAGCAATCAAGAATTCCTTAAGATGACCAAACAGAGGAAAAAATCAAAGCTATAACAAATAGGAGGATTGAGGTGGCTCAAAGAGCATGTCTCAACCTATACTTTTATGATTTATAGCAACCAAGAAGGAGGAAACATAATGAGAAAAAGAAAACATAAACAAGTTAAGAAGAAATCACCATTCACTAAGCTAAGGAATCCTGCAAACAAGCTTCTCCATCATCAAGCCAAACAAGCCACTCATCAACTTCACAAAACCAATTTCTTCTCCAAGCTCATAAAACCATGTATATTTCTCTTCAAGCTCACAAAATGCCAAAAAAATACATAGGGGCCTCATGCTCTATTTATGGAGCAAAGGAGGAATAAAACCCTAAATATGGTAGGAAAATGTCAAATTTAACCATAAATGTCATTTATGGCCAAGAGACCATGCAAGGCCCAAGGCACATAATATCCAAAGAAATAAATGCCAAAATAACTATTTGCACCTAATTATAGAGTTTTTTGCCTCAAAAAACTCAAAAATATCTGTTTGCAATAAATGAGTGTGTTCTGTTGACTTTTGGTCCAAAGCACACTAGACAGTCTCTGTGCGCATCGCCACTTCAACAGAAAATAGGGTCTTTTGTGGCTGAGTTTTGGACCCCTTCCCAATGCCGGATTTCACTCCGTGATGGCTCTTTGGAAATCTTGATGAGTCTAATTTCTAGAAATTCTTGAGGTTTCCTAAATAAGTGCCATTTACCTGTCCAAAAACCATTTCTCCCAACACTTCCCTATGGGCAGCACCTTGCCTGAAAATGCGGCAGAAAGGTCAAAATTTTGATGTTTTTTGACCTTTTGGGGGGTCAAAAGTGCTCCCAATAATTTTAAAAGTTGTGAGAAGAATTATTGTGTTGAGAGGAATCCAAAAATATAAAGTTTAGAAGCTGAGGATGCACCAAATTTGTGCGTAGATCCTAGGGTGTTGTGCACAGAGGCCTCAAAATTTCAAAAAAAACAAAATTTTGTTCAATTGGGCCCAAAATATATGGAGAGGTCCCTCAAGAGGTCTTGGACCCTTGTTGAGAAGCCTCAGCAAAAATTCCAAGGCTATCATGCTCTTTTTCCCTTTCTAGGTTTTTTCAGCTCTATGAGGGCCTTCTTCAGTTTGGCACAAGCAAGCATGTTTTTCTTTGCATAGTGCTTGGTCATTTTCTTTTGCAGAGAAATGTCCCTTTTCACCTTCTTGAAATTCTTGTGCTCATCTTTGTAATACTGAATGACACCTTGCGCCATGTCAAAATATCTTTCCCACTCCCTATGCTATGCATCCTTGGTTAAGAGTAGCAATTTGGTGGCCATCTCTTTGTCCTCATTGTCATTGTCTAGATCAATGAATTGAGGTTCTTGAGAATTCTTCTTGATTCTCTTACTTATTACCTTTACCTGTTGCTCACTTCTTTCCATGTTTTCCTTGCCCTTGTCCAATGGCTTGCTAGCTTGAGAAGAGATGGCCCTTTGCCTTTTTGAGGTAGCAAACACATCTCTCTTCCCTATGTGATATGTGCATGAGAGAGGAGTGACAATGGTAGCTTTGAATGTGTTTTCATCATTGCTTTGACCCTTGTTATTGTCACCAGCTTTTTCTTTTTTTCCATGGCTTCCACAAGTCACCTCATGCCTCATTGGGTCACTACTTTTTTGACCTTTAGCATCATCATTATCATTTTCCTCCTCACTGCCTTCTATACTGTCACTTTGGCTTTCAAATTGATCATTACCTTCTTCACTTGCCTCACTTTGAAATTTTTCCTCGTAAAGGTATTTTTCTTCAACATCTTCCGAGCTATCTTCACTTCCATCATCCTTAGGAGGCCCATTTTTGTCATGACTGTCCTGACTATCTTTTTGGATGTCTTGTTCATCACTGACTATTCTATTAGTGTCATTTCCTTGATCACTGCCTACCCCTTCAAACTCTGTTTCAGCTTCATCATTTCCTTTTTTTGATCTTCTATTTCCTCATCATCTCCCTCTATTTCTTCAAGTTCATCATCTTCATTCATATGGTCACTGTTTGCACTATGACTGTGCTCACTGTCATGCTAAATGTCCTGTTCATCTTCTGCTAAATGTCATCTTCATCATTTCCTTCATTATCATCTGTGTCTTAATCTTGCTCATCAGCAATACCTATTTCTGTACTTAGGAGTGATTCATTTGTATCATCACTATCACTGTATTTAATTTTATGACTATCATGTTCATCTCTTTCTTGCTGACTGTCATCCTCATTATTTTCTTCATTATCCTCTGTGTTTGCCCCAATGCCTTCATTATTTTCATCATCAACTTCTTGTTCCTCATTGCTGCTATCACCTCCTTGTTCCTCATTTAACTCTGTATCTGCCTCACTATTTTCTTCATCTCCAATTTCATACTCTTGTTCCTCATTATCACTATCATCATATTCATTTCATGCATCAGGAGAAGAGGAAATAGGTAGGTTTCCTTGTGGAGAAGGCATAGGTAGAGGTGATGGAGGAGTGGAGGCAAGAGAGTGTGAAGTGGAGGGAAAATTTTGTTGAATGAAGGCTTGGGGATTTTCGAATATATCATGTGAGATGAAAACTTCCCAAGGGATTCCTTGCTGCTCCAGATAGTGTAAAACAATCATCTTAATCAAGGAGTGGTGAAAAAAGGCTTTTTATTTGGTGGGCATAACTCCTTTTTCAGACTACTGAAGCCATCTTGTCAATGCTCTGGTAGAGATAGTATGGTAGGTTTAGCAATTTAACCCTGGTGAAGTGCATTAGAAGCCTTATGTGATATGAATAAATCCTAGAGTACCTCCCCTCACAAGTGAAGTACTTGGTAATATGCCTCATCAGTAGGGAATATCTCTCTAGTAGGTGGGAGAAGGGGAAAACAGCCTTGCATCTCTGTTGATAACTAGCTTTGAGGAAGGGCTCATAGTAGCTTAAGGCCAATTTCTTCTTCTTGAACCATATTTCACCAATATCTAGTATTCCTATGGCTTTAGCAATGGATTCAGATGATAATTCAAATTTTACTCCTGCTAGGTTGACCTAGTGGTTTTGGAGGCTGAGAATGAACAACCTAGTCAACTCTGAGTGGTTTTGGACCTGTTTAACCTTCTCACATAATTGATAGCATCCAAAATCTTGAAAAAATGCAAGGATCATGGGAGAAGAGGTGATTTGAATGGTATATAAAGGCTTAAACTTGTTAACCCTTCCTCCCTTGTGTTTTGGCTTGATAGGCCTTTGGCCTTCATTGCTACTGGTACCGATCTCTTCCTCAGACATGGTGACTAATTGTGTTCTTGAACAAAATGGTTTTAGCTTAGTAAGGGATTTTAGGTCTAGGGAGGAAGAATGAGGGATGGTGAGGGCAAACTTTTAGCAAATGGAGGGCAAAATGGAGTAGGTCTAGGAATGCTTTTAGAGTTTAGGAGGAGGCTTAGCTAGTATTGAGTGTATTTATGTTAATAACCACTCTTCAATTGGTAATCCTTTCCCTAGAAGGTTAAATGTTTGACTGCCATGAAGATTAGGGTTTGGCCAAATTTAGGTTATGGTTAATCTCTTTAATTATGAATGAAAAATATTACTTGGAGGGAAAGAAAGTGACCACCAACCTTGCTTAACTCATGCAGGAGCCTCTGGTCGACCTTGAGGAGAAAAAATATATATATATATATTTTGGAAATTTTTGAGCAAATTTGACCAAGTCTCCTTTGCACGTAGTGCCACCCGACAGGTCATTCCTATCGGGCCTTCCCTGTGCATAGCGTCGGGTCGGGTCGGACGTTTGGCCAGTCTGTGCACAACGCTGGAGGGTTTGTGGGTGAGTCGAGACAAACATAGGCCTGTATGTAGCGCCTCTCCTAGTGCATAATGCCTCCTCCTCTGTGCGTAGCGCAGTGTGTTTTAACACTGTTTCTGCCTCCCCTGTGCGTAGTGCCAATGACTTTGTGCATAGCGCCTTCGTCAGTGCATAGCGCCTAAAAATTTCCACAATTTTTCACAAAAAACCTTTAAAAATTGCTTTCAACGGCTCTACTTCTTCTTCAAAGATAGAAATGAGTTGGGGGAGGAGGTAAAGAAGACTCTTATACTCCTTTTTTGAAAAATATTTCATGATTAAAACCCACTTTCTAATGTTTGTTTCCCTTCTCACTTTTTTACTATATTTTTGTTCTTTTTGTCCTGTAGGTGGCAGGACCTTGAGGAAAAATGATTTTTTCTTTGCTGGATCATCTTGATGCTCCCTTTAAATTGACAAACTCTTCAAACAAGCTCAAATTGTGCCCTTGACCCATATTTGTAAACATGAACCTTTTCTTGAATAGCAAAGGTCATTTTAACAAATTTTTGAGGAAAAAGGGAAAATAGTGACATTAGTGCTATATTTTGAAGGTTTTCTTCACTATGCCTCCTTCAAAAACCTGTAAATAGTAAGCTTGTGACCATTTTGGCACTTTCAACTTGGAGTCTTCAACCCTGAATCTTTTATGCCTTTGATTGCTTGGTGGATAGACTAAAAAGAAGAATTTTTCCATTCCTCTAACTGTCAATCTGTTATGTTTTTTTACTGTGAATCAGTGCATACTTTTTGGTGTAAAAGCCCTATCAGTTGGCATCAACAACTTCTTTAGTTTTCATATGTGCCACCATTGTGAGATATATTTAGGCTTGTTTGACCTTATCAATTTCCCTGTAGGTAACCATTTTGACAGTCCTGTAGAAGTTTCATTCATGGCTAGCTATCTTTTGCAAAATATACTTTTGATAAGGAAACCATTTTTGGAGGCTTCTCTGCTTTTTAGACCAACTACACATTTGTTCCTTTGACCACTTTGACAATGATATATCTCTGGTGGGAGAGGTGAGAAATTTAAACCATTTTTGTGTCTTCCCCTTGGCCACTTTTGTTTTTGCAGGTGCCTACACAACCTTTGCCTTTGTCACTATCCTTTCACTTTGTGCTTACCTTCCTTTTGATCCCTTTTAAGAGGCCTTTGACTGTAATTTTGAAAAGTCAAGCCTTTGCACTGATACTCTTTTTAATCTGTCTTTTTGGTGAGGTGGAATCAGTGTTTCTTTGTCAAACCCTTAGGAGCAACTTCAAACCCTTTGAATGCCATCTGCTACTATGAAGGAGGCTTTATCATCATTTTTTTGACCAGTTTGTCATTCTTCCCAAACTCCTAGGTTTTAGGGTTGTTTAGAAAAAAGTAAATAGTGTTGTCTTATAAGTTCTCTAAAACTTCTAAAAACTCATTAATTATTTCTAAAAGTCCTCAATGTGCACTTGATGGAGTTGAGGTGATCTTTGTCCTTGTAGCCCTTGTATAGATTTACTTGTTTGCCCAAATAAGTCACAAACCTTGATTCTCTTCAAACATAGGCCTTGTTGCCTTCTTCTTTGCTGTGGATGGTATTCTTGTGATGGTTTTCACCTTATTACCTTACCTTTTTCTAGGTTGATGGTCATCTTGATATTTTTGCAGTAATGTGAGCAAGGGAAATTGTCCCTTGCATAATTTTTGCATTAGGCCAAGGAGGGCCCTTTTTGAATGACCTTTCGATTAGTTTTGGACAAAATCACTTGTCCCTTTTCTTCTTTGAAATCATTCTCTTTTTATAGGAAAAACAGAGATGTTAGGATACCAAATCCACCCTATGACTTATGAAACCCTAGGTGACCTAGTGGAAGGTTCCTTGGACTTTGCTTTAGACTAAAAACTTAGATTTTGGGGTCATCAAGTGAAAAATAGAGTTTATGATAAAGTGATGTATTGAATATCCAAAATCCAATGTACTTGATTTATCTAAAGATCCTACAAAGACAGTTTTGAGACTATCAATGCTTGGGGTATTTTTGGGAGACACAAAAGAGTTGTTTGATTGGTGGCCTTATGTAGCAGTGGGGGGTTTAAGCAAAACAAAATAGAGGATTTGAGCCAAAGGTGACAAAATATGGACAAAGGAGTGACATGAGCCCCTAATGGGTTTTCTGGGACTGGTAAGCAGAGCTTGACCCGATGAAATGATGAAATAGTGAAAAATTATATTAGGGATGATGAAGGCAGAGAGATTTCTAGAACTCACAATTTTCATGAACTTTGTTTCTAGAAATCTAAAGAAATCATTTAGTCATATATTAAGGAAAAAATTATTGATGACTAAAAGTGGCTCCACTTAGGGAGGGCAACTCCTTTTCAAGAGGTGTCTAGAACTTCAGATTTTCGGCTTTATGGAGACCAGTGCCTCATCCATTGGGCAGATTTTTACCTCTTTTTTCTTGTTGATGCGTGCTTGAAACTATGATCTCAATAATCTGAAAGATATGATTAGCTCAACTTCATCTCTGCCTACCCAACTTTTTTTCTTCTTTGGGTGCATTTGGACTAGCCAACCCTTGAAATTTTTTCTTTTGAAAGCAAAAAAAACATATACTTATATCTTATTTCTTCCTGGAGTTCAGATTATGATAATGAACTCCTTTGATTCTCTACCTAGACTATTCAACTGTCAAGGTTAAATTGTTTGACAGGATTCATTCACTAAGCTATAAACATGAAATTGAAAACATGGTTAAATCAGGATTAGACAATCTGAATTACCATGAGCATTGTGGCATAAGAACAAGTTGCACACAAATGTTATTTTTGTACAAAACAAGACTAGAAAAATCAAGGCTAGGATACATTGTTTGCTATTCATCCCTATTTTTCTCCTTGGTTTTGTTTTAAGCATGTGGAACTAGTATCTTTCTCCCTAATCTACCTTTTGACAAGTCAAGCTTGAATAATTTGACCAACTATATTTCACTAACTTATCAACAATAAATTTAAAACATGTTTCAGCCATGATTAGGCTAGATGATTAAAACAGGACTTCTTTATGCACTAGTAGTAGTATTTAGACATACACACTTTCAGTAGTTCTATTTTTTGTGTATGGGGATCTACTTCCTTTCAAACCTGCCCTCTTTTCTATTTTTCTATTTTGTCTTTTTATTTATTTATTTATCTTATGAAATGTTTATGTACAATGAATGAAAACCCTTAAAATTAGGAATCTTGATAGAAATAGTGTTTGAGAATCATGCCATTTACAGGACCTCCAAAAAGTTCTTCTCCATTAAATCCTTGTAAAAAGAAAGCATTATGACCTCTAATTGACTAAATAAGGCAAGGGCCTTTCCAAAAATTCTCAAATTTACCATGTTTACTTTTGTCTTCCCTCCTAGAGTCCCACTTTAGTACAATGTCTCCAATGTGGAAATTATTAGCTTTGGTTCTTCTGTCAAAGATTTTCTTTATGCTTTCCTGTATTGCCTGAGTCTTGTTATAAAATTCTTCCCTTGTTTGCTGTAAATGAATGGTTTGGTTCAGTCTTCTCTGCATGTCATTTTCTTCTAATTGCATTTCTTGGAGAAGTCTTTCCACCAGAACTCCCAAGGATGTTGGAAAAATGGCATCCATGCCATACACTAGTTGATAGGGAGACATACCGATTGATTTCTTGGTGGTTAGTCTATCGCCCATAGTGCATGTATAAGATTTCCATGCCATGCCTTTTGATTCTATTATAGGAGCTTCTTGATGATGTTGACCAAGCTTTTGTTGGAGGATTCAGCTAACCCATTACCTTGAGGGTAATAAGCTGTGGAATGTCCTAGTATGATGTGATATATATGACAAAATTCAATAATATTTTTGGATGAAAAGGCAGCAGCATTATCTGTGATGATCTTTCCGGGGCAACCAAATCTAGATAGGATGTTTGTCTCAAGAAATTTGATAATGACTGAATCAATGGCATTTCTAGAGGGGATGGCTTCTATCCACTTGGTAAAATAATCAGTGGCGGTGAGGATCCACTTATGTTGTGCATACGAGGTGGGGTGAATCTCTCCAATGAAGTCTAAACCCCATTGTTGAAAAGGAGCTTGAACAGTAATGGGATGTAAAGGTAAAGGTAAGAGTTTTCTCTTGCTATCAAAAATTTGGAATCTATGGCAAGTCATGACTAGTTTTTGGGTATCAAGGAAAAGAGTGGGCCAATAGTAGCCATCTCTAAGAATTTTGTTGGCTGTGGTTTTTAAAGTAAATATGGTCTCCACACTCTCCCTCATGCAGTTCATGCATGATCTTACCTGCGTAATCCTCAAGCAAACATTTAAGCAGTATACCAACATGATTCTTCCAATGTAATATCCCATCTAAGATGCAGAACTTCAAAGCCTTTTGTTTTAGGAATCTAGATTTTTTCTTTGATAATGTAGGGGGAGAATTAAGATAGAAAAGCACATAAATAATATCAGCATACAAAGATGAATTCAAAAATGTTTCTTCAACATGGGGAGCGGCGCATTCTTCTTGTTCTTCTAAAACATCAACCATGTTCATATCTAAAGCTTTGAAATTTGACTCAGCAATTAGTTTTGCAAGCCCTTGTCCTTTAACTAGTTTTGTGGGCCTAATTTCTAAGTCATATTCTAATATAATGGAAATCCACTTTCCCCTTTTACCATTAGGGTCCTAATTTAAAATGTCCTTGACAACTGAGTGTGGAACAAAAGAAATGATATGAGAATGTAAGATATAAACTCTAAAGTCTTTTAATTCTTTGATCAAGGCAAAGGCTTGTTTATCCATGATGTTTTATTTTAAAGGAGCATATATAAGGGCCTTTTTGAAGAATTATATGGGCTATTCTTGTCTCATCATGTTCTTTTGCAGTGATACTGCAACAATGGTATGCTCAGAGGAAAATGAGAAAATGTAGAAGTCTTTGGTAAAATCAAGACTGATTAGAACTAGTGTTTGAGTGAGGGATAGTTTGACCTGATCAAAGGATTGTTTGGCTTCCAAGGTCCATTTAACCCCTATCTCCTTTTTAAGCATGTTTTTAATATTCCTTAAAAGTTCGGCAAGATTGGGCATGAACCTCCTTAGAAATTTTATCTTCCTAATGAAAGACTGTAGTTCTTTAATGTATCTAGGATGACTGATTTGTAATATGCCTACAATCCTTTTGGAGTCTATTTTTATTCCTTCTTCTGAGATGATTTTGTTAGTTCCCAAATCTACCTCAGGCTGAAATAAGGCAGAAGAAGGACAACACCAAACCACGCTCAGCCTCGTAGCTAGCCCTACGAGGACAGGAGAGGGCTCTCTCCGGGTCAATCTCAATGAAAAATGTTCAAAGGGGTTTGAGATGACTGAAGCAACAACTGATCTTAGGCTAGATAAAAAAATAGGAGGATTTGATCTTGATTTTTAGGGGTTTTTGTTGGAAAAAGGGAAAAACAATTTTGGGCTTGGGTATGAGGCCAAATCTTACAGAGTTCAAGTTGGGGTAGGGTAGGAAATGGCTTTGATGTCTTAGATCAAGTGAATGGATGGAAAAGAATGATGAGGAGATGAAGAGGGCAAGAGAGTGCAAGGATCCTCTCCAAACTGATGAAAACATAAAAACTAAACAAAAGTCTAAGGTAGAGCACCAGCAAATCAATGAATTCTACCTCAATTAATCATTCGTTTAATTCAGAAGCATAGAGAAGGGAATGGAATACATAAAATTAATGAAACTTACAATAACATGAGAAGAACATCATCAAAACTTAGAAACCACAAGGATCCCAACAAGTGCTGCAAAACTCTGGTCTTTCCTTTGCCAAAAACTGAAAATGGATGTACAATGTAGTGCCAAACTTTTCCCAAGAGTCCAACCCTGAAAATGTCTCAGAAAATACAATAAATAGACCATCCTAACCCCTTCCCATGCCTCTAGGGGTCAAGATAATCCTTATAGGAGCAGTTTGAACCAATTCTAAACATGGAGTAAAATCTAGGCAGCCAAACAACTTGCCTCTATATGTTAGGAAACTAATCCATTCACTTGATTTTCACTTTTTAGTGAATGAATTATCTAGAACAAGTAAATACATGCCAAAATTACATCATGGTTACCATATTACATCAAGATAGATCAAAAATTACATCAAGAGGTAAAACTAGTCAAAACAGGCCGAATTTCTGAGCTGAAAGGCAAAAATTGGGTCAAAATTCTCTATGCGCCGCGCTCAAATGCTCTATGCGTCGTGATACTTTGGACCTGTTTTTGGAGCACTTCCCAAAGTAAAAATCGAGCTCATGATAGCTCGTTGGAAAACATTGGATGTCTTCTATCCAACCCAAGTGGAATTTTCCAATTTGGAGCTCATTTTCCCCTCCAAAACGGCAATCTCCCAAGACTACTTCCTGCTGGTGCAAAAGGTGGCAGAAAGGTGATTTTCATGGTGTTTTTGGCCCTTTAAACAGCCCAGAATGTGATGAAATGCTTTGGCCATTCCTGAACATGCATAAATTACCATGAAAAATCCAAAAATATCAAGTTTTCCTCCAGAAGATGTCCCAATCATAAGCGCGCATCGAGTGGCGCGACGCGTTGGGCGGAAAAACCTGTTTTGCAACCAAAAATTTCAAAATGACAAAAACTTCTCCAAATTTGCTGAAATTTGGAGTGAAGGTCTCTCATCATGTCTCATGCCCAGCCAAGGAAACTTCGGCCAATATTCAGAGTGGATCTGGCCTCTTTCGACGTTTCAGTGCCTTTCTCAACCTTGCCTTCAGGATCTTCATTTTTGCTCTGCAAACGTGTGTACGGGCCCAATAGTGAGTCTTCATGTGTCTGAGCATGTCTTTGTCCCTATTTTCCTTCACCAAGAGCTTCTCCAGATGAATTTTGACATGCGTAAGGCAAGTCTCTCGATCAACCGGTGTCATGTCACCTGGTCTCTTTCGGGCCAATTCCCGATCCTCACGGATTTGCTGCAACTCTATGAGCGTGTGCTAATCCTCCAGCTGTTTGTTCCGCTGCTCCAAATAATGTATAACCCACTGAGCTCTCTACAACTTCACGGTCAAAGTATCAATCTCAGCCTTTTGTTCCTGGATGATCTCTTTCAGCTTCGACCTGGGGGAACTAGCATCAACATCGATCAAAACAAAATCAGTATCTTGGCCTCCTGAAGGGCCCTCATCGTGCATAGGCCTCTTGCCTCTGTCCTGAACCTGTACCTATGCTGATGCCAAAGGCGAGACCCCTTCCACACCATGTGGAGATATTACTCACGCTGCTGATGAAGTCAACGAGACCCCTTCCACTTCGGGTGGAGATAGTACTCGTCGTGATGCTGCAAATAAGGCTCAATGGCCTCTCTGATATGTCACACACACCGGAGCACTAATATGCTCAGTCTCAGGAACCTCAAACTGATGTGAAGGCTCTACCTCATCATGAACAACCTCGGGAGACTTTGGAATGGATAGACATTTACTCATTGTTTTGGAAAATTTTGAGATTAGACACCTTTACAAATGATATGGGAATGGGTGATAGTATGGGGGTAGCTTTTAGGAACAGGAGTGAATGAAATGACAATATAAAAGTGAGATCAAGGACATAATCTAGCCCTTGAATGTTATGGAAATTAGGAGTTTGTCAATGGAGAAATGTGGTAACAAGTGATAGGGTTTGGAATTAACACATGGGATCAAAAAGGGTATAGGGATATGGGATAGAGGAATAACAATGGGACTGTGAGACTGTGGGACTGTGGTATATATTGTGACAGAACTAGTAGTGGAAACAATGGCAGTAAATGGAAAGAGCATACATATCAATGAAATGAGAATTGAAGCATCAAAATTTCACGTTTAAACCACCTCCTTTTAAACCCTTGGGAGCAGATTGAAATAGGGGTATAGGGTTTATCTTTGCACCATTCAAACACTAACCTCTTTTCTACTAAACCACAGCACCATAGCTTAAAATCATTGAACGAGCTTGGACAAAATTACTTGGAGAAGATAGCACTAAACCAAATCGAATTTTCATCGAGCGGAATTGATTTTCGGCCTTAGGGCTCTATGCGCCGCACGCACACCCAATGCGCTGTGACCTTTGGGTGCACCACGCCTGTGGGAATTTACACTGCGTATTCTGGCTCAATGCGCCGCACGCATTCTATGCGTCACGCCTCTTTCTTATGCGTCGTGCACAACTTTGACACACAATCATAGCCTCTTCAAACATTGTTTGCTCTCCAACTTTCAAAACACGATTTTGCTATGAGATTTTGCGAATATTTCCTGATGCAAATGGTTTATATGACTTTGAGAAATATCTTATAAACATGGTTTTAATTTTTTCTTCCTCCAAACCCATTTTGTAATGTTTTTAATTTTGGCACTTTTTCATTTAATTCAACTTCTGTCTTTTGCTTTTCACTGACTTTCTAAGCTTGGACTGATGAAATTGGTTGATTTTTGTAGGGATGTTGGCGTTGATGTGGTGTTGATCCTTGGCAAAGGAGAACCAGAGTCTGCTTTGAAATTTTTATGGCGGGAAAAAATACATGATTATTACAAAAATGAATTCGAAAATTTCTTATTCAAAACAGAGTTTTGAACTAGAAATGTCCTCAAATATGTTTGATGATGAAAATTTGGACTGAGAACTTCTTTGAAAACCATCCTCATGGCCTGCGGGCATTTATTGAACATGTCAAAAGATTGAACCCTAGACTCAAAAACTAAAGACTCTTTTTGACAAAAATAATCATTTATGATTGCGAATGACATGAACTGAACTTTGATGAATTTTGAGGAGTTTTAACCAACCCAGCAGGTACAAGCATGAGGGAAAAAAAGAACACCAAACCCTTCCGTCAGTCAATGGCATGCTCCTAGCGAAATGCAACGAATTGAATCGAGCGAGACACCTAAAAATGAAATGAAAAATAGAGAAATGATCTCTGACGGAGGGCTGTAAGGACCGACTCTAACAGATGTGACCTAGGAGTTTTCCTTCTTGGAGACCAAACGATGTTTTCTTAGGATTCAAGGAAAGGCCATATTTTCTACATTTTCCAAAAAATTTCCTTACGTGGATTAACTGTTCCTCATCAGTCTTAGAGTAAATAGTGATGTCATCAAGGTAAATGACTATGAAGTAGCCTATGTCTTTGGAAAAAGATATATCCATGGCCCTTTGGAAAGTGGCACCTACATTCATTAATCCGAATGGCATTTTAAAATACATGAATGTACCCCACGGGGTAGTAAAGGTAGTTTTGTATTGATCACTCGAGAACAATAATACTTGGTTGTAGCCAAAAAAACCATCAAGGAGGGAGATGCTCTTAGAGCCAAACACCCTTTGAAGACTGTGATCCATCTTAGGCAAGGGGTAGTTATCTTTTAAGGAGGCTTTGTTCAGATTTCTAAAGTTAATGAAAATCTTAATCTCCCTGGTCTTCTTCCTAACTGACACAAGGTTTGAAACCCACTCTGAGAATCGAAGGGAAACTATGATCCAACCATCATACATCTTTCTAATTTCTTTCTCAACTAAAGGTAATAAGACAGGGTTTATTCTCCTTAACTTTTGTTTGAATGGTTTCTGATTCTCTTTAAGAGGAATTTTATGTTGAATAATGCTTGTGTCATATGATTTTAAATATTCATACCCCCATGTAAAAACATCTCTAAATTCTTGGAAAAGTTAAATATATATTTATTTTATGTGAGGAGGAAGAATTCTGGAGAGTTTGATCATTTTAGGTTCCTTTAGGCAGCCAATGTTACACTCCTCTACTTCATTTTCTATGGATTCCATTTTTGGTTTCTTAGCTACATCATTAAAGTCAAAAAGCTCTTCTAATGGTGTAAGGCCTCTTGGTAATGTATAATATTTACACTCTAAAACCTCAAGGTCCCTTTGGTCAGGATCCTCAAACATTTCTGCCTTACAAGGATGTGTAAGCAGGTTTATATCAGCAAAAGGTGGCAGCTCTGTTTGTAAGGTCTTTTCTTCTATAGAAACATCTTCCTCATGCTCTAAACTTGGTTTTGTCAATATAAATTCATTCCTAGATTGCAAAAAATCATTAATTTGTTCATCACCCTCAAACACTTGCCAATATTCAATTTTATTGGGCACTGTAGGCCGGTGTTTGAATTTGACATTGTACTATTCACTTGCAAGTGGTATTTGATAGTTGCTAGTAGTAAAGGCAAGCTCGTTTGCAAGACTATTTTGGGCTCTAGGAATGTAAGCTAGCTCATATTTCTCAAAGGTTTTAAGGAGATCTAAGGTGTCATTTCTATACTCTCTCAATATTGGATTCTTAGCTAAATACTCACCTTTGATTTTTTTAATGATTAGTTCAGAATCTCCTTGAGCAGATATTTTATTCACTCCGAAGTTTTTGAGCAGGTGTAAGCCAAGGAGGATAGCCTCATACTCTGCAATGTTATTAGTGCACTAAAATTCTAGTTTGTAACAATGACCTTCATTAGTGTTATGTATCCAGATATCAACCCCTGATCCAGACTTGCTATAAAAACCATCAAAGTTTATGTTCCATAGGGTTTCTATTTCATGTTCACCACTTTGTTGTTGTTCAGGGCTGCTAGAGTTTGGGATGATATGTTCTTCGGTTGAGGATATATTTGGTTGCTCTGGTAACACTATATCTTTGTTATTTTCACTTACTTATTCCCCAATTTCATTTTCATTATACAAGATGAATTAATCTCAATCCAAATGAATGGAATAGACAGGGGTATTGTTTGGCCTATCCAAGTTACTCACCATATACTTCATGTGTGATTCTCGGTAAAGTTTTCTCGTTTGGTTGAAAATAGGGATAGTGGCATAGGACATGTCTAGTTGAAGGTTTCCTTGAAGTTTGGCTCCTCAATATCTAGATAGAAGCATACCATACTTAGGGGGAATGTCTGCCACCACTATGTCCATGACAAGACCTTTAGCAGGAATCTGTGCCAGATTAACACAAATATATTTGATTAGGCCCAAACACTTAACCCTACTCGAATTGAATGAGTACAAGTCTTTGTAAGGTTTAGTTATTTCTAGGCCTAAGATTTCCATCAAAACTTTAGGCATGAGGTTGTGAGAGGCTCCAGAGTCTAGCATAGTATTGTGTAATATTTTATCATGTATGTTTAGACTGATATAGAAAGGAGGGATAGCTCCTTCTTGATACTTTCCTTCAACCTTAGGTCTGAATAACAATTTAGGATTGTCATCAGTTAAATTTAATGTGTCAGTATAATTTCCTAAGTTCAAGACTTTCATCACTTGGGATTTACACACTCCTTGGGTTACTAGTTTAGTCAGAGGCATGGTTATATTAATTTTAGCAATCTCCCCCTCAAAGCTGAAAGGGATTTGGGTCTTAAACATATCTGCATCAGTTTTGTCAGCCACTGCCTTCTCCACAAGTTTGGTTTGCTGATTTTGATCAGGTGTTTTAGATAACAGAAATTTTTTAGGGCCACTAGTAGAGTTACTAGGGCAGCTTGTGTCACCACTTTGCTAGCTAATTTTTTCTTTGCTTGGGTCATTTTTCTTGGCTATGTTATTTACATTGTCTGATGTTCCCTTATGACTATTTTCTGGAGCTTTCCTAGCAACAGTATCAATTTGGTGTTTCTTAGAGGCTTCTTGGTTTCTTTTGCTCCTGAGGTCATATTGCCTATGGACTTCCATAATGGCATTTTCTAGTCCTAATTGGTGATCTTCAGAGTCTTCACAACCTGTTTGAGTTTTATCAAAGGAAAAAAGACCTTGTTCTTCTTCTATGAGAAAAAATTCATTTTCATTATCAGAGATTATTAGGTTTACATTGTTCTCTTCAGTTTCGTCAACCTCTCTTCCTTCTCCATTTACATAATTATCTTGGAAAGGTGGCCTAATGTTTTGATCGCTGTCTCTTGGCTAGTTTTGGGGAGGATCTCTTCTAAATTTTTGAGCTCTATTTCTATTCTGGGAATTAGCTTGGTCGTCCTTAGGAGGTGTCTTTTCATTTAAGTTTATCCTTTCTATCATTCTCTCCACAGTTCTCATTAGGCTGTCTATTTTAGAGTCAGATGAGGAGGTTGAGGGCATGGTTTCATCTTTGTAGGTCACTCTCCTTTCCGATCTCAACCTAGCTCTTTTTTCAATTAAGTTTACCTCTACACTAATAGCTTCTTTTTGCATTTCTTCTAAGGTTTCAGGGTCTCTTTCTCTCAATTGGAAAGCCATGTCCAATTCAAAACCTTCAGGAAACTTTACTAGTGCTAGGCCTTATGGAGGTTTCATGTGAGGTGGGAGGGCATTGTACACACTATTAAACCTGGTGCAATAGTCTTGCACACTTTCTCCTACATTCCTTTTAATATTGTTGTATTTAGACATAATTTGGAGGGGATTTTTCTTGATTTCCCATTTGTTTATGAAAATTTGGTAAAGGGAGGGGAGATCATGTATTGAATTAGGAGTTAATGCTTTGAACCATTTTTTGGCCTCTCCTCCTAAAATTTGTGCAAAGATCCTCATTTTGATGGTTTCTTCTTCTATCTCCATGTAATCAAAAGCATCATTGATCCTATCTACATGCTGTTGGGCAGTGATGGATTCAACCCCTGTGAAATGAGGGATATTAGATTGATAGTCATTTGGAAAAGGCACTAGGGGTTGAGGTAAGGCCAAGGGAGCATACCAAGCAGCCATGATGGGAGCTAATGGAGGATTTAAAAGCGGAGGGTTATTGAAAGGAGATGTATGATGAAGCAGAGTGGTTTGCATAGTGGTGGTATGGATGGGTGTGGTGGAAGTACTTGGATCAACAAACTGATTTTGAGTAGATTTGGTATGGAAAGGATTGAAATGGTGGAAAATCTGAAAGCCAGGTGGTGTGGAAGAAGAGTCTTCTCTACTAGAACTTTGCTGCAAATCTAATGGTTCAAGTTCATTTTGTTCAATATTAGTTTGAGACCTGTTTCTAAAGAGGTTCCTTGTATGGTGCAAGTCAAACTGGGGATATTGAAAAGCTATAAGATGTTTAGGTACACAGCATGCTCTATGGATGGTCCTAATAGTGGTTAAGTTTCTAGATCTAGAAGTTTACCACAAAATATTCTCTAGGTCATCAGTTATGTTGGGAGGGTTTGGGTTCGGATGAGATCTGGTACTGATCCTATGTGAAGCCAGATTTCAAATTTCAAAATTCAGAGAGGCTGAAAGTTTTAGTACTATTTTCGGAAGGCTGACCTCTGTTAATGCTTGGTAAATTCTTACAATATATAAGTGGGTTCATAAGCTTCTTATGGTTGGTGTGAAAAAAATCTAGGAAGTCAAATGAATGTTAATGAAGTAATAGGCCTACTGGAGGCTAGTGGAGTCACCAGGTGGATATTTTTTGTTTTTTTAAGAATGTATGTTTATGGTCCACCACCAATAACTGACAATAAACCAATATAAGGGTGATTTGGGGTTTTCTGAGTTTTATTTTATAGTTTTAATGTTTGTAAGACTGTTCTATAACCGAGTCATCATTTTGCTAAGATGGTGAAACAAATAGAGGCTACTCTATGGATGATAGTTTGAGTTCTCAATGATTTGACAAGGGTATCTAAAGTCCTAAGGGGTACTTAATTTGTCACTGACTCAGAAGGTCCCACCGTGATCGCCAAAATGTTAGTGTGGTGATGAGGTGGCAGATAAACTACCAGATATTATCAGTTAAGAGTTTTTGAATCTTTTAAAGAATGTTTAAGCATGAACTTACTTAGATGGTCCCACCGTGATCGCCAGAATGTTAGTGTGGCAATGAGGTGGCAGATTCACTGGATTTTCCAAGTCAAATTGAGGGTCTAAAGAGTCTTAAAAGGTATTCAGGCAACTATATACTAAGAAAGTCCCACCCTGATCGCCAGAATGTTAGTGTGGTGATGAGGTGGTAGATAAGCCACCAGAAACTATCAGTCAAAGGTTTCTAAATCTTTTAAGGAATGTTTAAGCATGAAATTACTCAAAAGGTCCCACCGTGATCACCAAATTGTTAGGGTCACGTGATTTGGCAGATTGGTAGACCAAATGATAGGGTAACATGGAACTAGTCTTTGGAGTCCAAGGACGTAGCCTTCCTAGACTCAAGAGGGATCTCTCTATTGGGTGCAAAGGATGTGTTATTTTTTCTTTAGGGTTTTGATTTTAGGCTAGTTGTTAAGTGTAGGGTTTTTTGATTTTTTTGGTTGGGTAAGATGGTTAAGTAGAATAGGTGGAGTGAGAGTCTGTCAAAGCCATTGGGCTATGGAGTCAATGAAATTCATGGGTGTCTAAATGATGAAATAGAGTGTGTTGCAGGGCCAATTTAGCAAGGTTAATGGATCCTTAAGGTGATGTATGAGGTGGAGTGAACATCAATTTTGGGAAAGACTAGGAGGTCTTAAATACATATAGTTAAAAGCTACAACTCATGAGGTAGGGCAAACCATTAAGCTCAACGAACAATACTTAAACTGATAAATATCCAAGATAAACATTCCAGTGAAACATAGAAAGCATAAGAGCTTCTAACTTTAGTAAATTCACCTTTAGAATTTGGGAAAACATATAAGATAACACAAATAACTCAATCTATGAAGAGGGAACTCCTAAACATCATATATCAAGCTATTGAGAACTATGAAACAAGTTGGTAGGCATGGACAAAGGGCAAGATCGAACGAGACCTCTTTGACTTAACCTAGTAGACAATATTCCAAAGAAAGGTTTCAAAATAGAGTTTTGAAAGCTTCAAATAAGTAGGGCATACCTGAATCATAATTGTAAAGTAGCATACTAACCATACATGAAACAAAAACAAGTTTTGGTGGACCTAAGGAGAAATCAAGAATTCTTTAAGATGACCAAATAGAGGAAAACATCAAAGCTATAACAAATAGGAGGATTGAGGTGCCTCAAAGAGCATGTCTCAACCTATACTTTTATGATTTATAGCAACCGAGAAGGAGGAAACATAATCAGAATAAGAAAACAAAAACAAGTTAAGAAGAAATCACCATTCACCAAGCTAAGGAATCTTGCAAACAAGCTTCTCCATCATCAAGGCAAACAAGCCATTCATCAACTTCACAAAACCAATTTCTTCTCTAAGCTCATAAAACCATGTATATTGCTCTTCAAGCTCATAAAATGCTAACAAAATACTAATGGGCCTCATGTTCTATTTATGGAGCAAAGGAGGAGTAAAACCCTAAATATGGTAGGAAAATGTCAAATTTAACCATAAATGTCATTTATGGCCAAGAGACCATGCAAGGCCCAAGGCACATAATATCCTAAGAAATAAATGCCAAAATAACTATTTGCACCTAATTCTAGAGTGTTTTTCCTCAAAAAACTCAAAAGTATCTATTTGCAATAGATGAGTGCGTTTTTTTGACTTTTGGTCCAAAGCACACTAGATAGTCTCTGTGCGCAGTGCCACTTCAGCAAAAAATAGGGTCTTTTGTGGCTAAGTTTTGGATCCCTTCCCGATGCTAGATTTGGCTTCATGATGGCTTGTTGGAAAGCCTGATGAGTCTACGTTCTAGAAATTATTTATTTTTCCTAAATTAGTGCGATGTGCCTATAAAAAAACCATTTATCCCAACAATTCTCTATTCGCAGCACCTTGCCTGAAAATGAGGCAGAAAGGTCAAAAGTTTGATGTTGTTTGACCTTTTGGGGGGTCAAAACTGCTCCAAATGATCTAAAATTTTGTGAGAAGACTGCTGGTGATGTGAGGAATCCAAAAATATAGATTTTTCAAGTTGATGATGCACCCAATTTGTGCATAGTGCCTAGGGTGTTGTGTATAGAGGCCTCAAAATTTCAAAAGAAACAAAATTTTGTTCAATTGGGCCCAAAATTTGTGGAGAGGTCCCTCAAAAGGTCTTGGACACCTGTTGAGAAGCCTCAGCCAAAATTCCAAGGCTGTCATGCTATTTTTCCCTTTTTATGTTTTTAGCTCTATGAGGGCCTTCTTCAATTTGGCACAAGCAATCATGTTTTTCTTTGCATAGTGCTTGGTCATTTTCTTCTGGAGAGAAAGGTCCCTTTTCACCTTCTTGAAATGCTTGTGCTCATATTTGTAATACTGAATGACACATTTTTCCATGTAAAAATCTCTTTCCCACTCCCTAAGTTGTGCATCCATGGTTAAGATTAGCAATCTGGTGGCCATCTCTTTTTCCTCATTGTCACTGTCTAGGTCAATGAATTGAGGTTCTTGAGAAGTTTTCTTGATTCTCTTACTTCTCCTTACCTTTACCTGCTTCTCACTTCTTTCCATATTTTACTTTCCCTTGTCCAATGGCTTTCTAGCTTGAGAAGAGATGGCCCTTTTCCTTTTTGAGGCAGCAAACACATCTGTCTTCCCTCTGTGATATGTGCATGTGAGAGGAGTGACAATGGTCGCTTTGAATGTGTTTTCATAATTTCTTTGACCCTTGTTATTGTAACCAGATTTTTCATTTTTGCCATGGCTTCCATGAGTCACCTCATGCCTCATTGGGTCATTGATTTTTTGATCTTCATCATCAACATCATCATCATCATCATTTTCCTCCTCACTACCTTCTATACTGTCACTTTGGCTTTCAAATTGATCATTACCTTCTTCACTTGCCTCACTTTGAACTTGTTCCTCATAAAGGTCATTTTCTTCAACATCTTCCAAGCTATCTTCACTTCCATCATCCTTAGGAGGCTGATTTTTGTCATGACTGTCATGACTATCTTTTTGTCTATCTTGTTCATCACTGACTGTTCTATCAGTGTCATTTCCTTGATCACTGCCTGCCCCTTCAAACTCTGTTTCAGCTTCATCATTTCCCTGTTTTTGATCTTCTATTTCCTCATCATCTCCCTCTATTTCTTCAAGTTCATCATCTTCATTCATATGGCCACTATTTACACTATGACTATGCTCACTGTCATGCTCATGTACATTTTTCTCTTGGCTGTCCTGTTCATCTTTTGCTAAATGTCATCTTCATCATTTCCTTCATTATCCTATGTGTCTTAATCTTGCTCATCAGCAATACCTATTTCTGTACTTAGGAGTGATTCATTTGTATCATCACTATCACTGTCTTTAATTTATGACTATCATGTTTATCTCTTTCTTGCTGACTATCATCCTCATTATTTTCTTCATTATCCTCTATGTTTGCCCCACTGCCTTCATTATTTTCATCATCATCTTCTTGTTCCTCATTGCTGCTGTCACCTCCTTGTTCCTCATTTAACTTTGTATCCGCCTCACTATTTTCTTCATCTCCACTTTCATCTTCTTTTTCCTCATTAAAGGTCTTTTTATTCATCATCTTCCGGGCTATCTTCACTTCCATCATCCTCAAGAGGCTGATTTGTGTCATGACAGTCATGACAGCTATCATGACTGTCATGACTATCTCTTTGGTTGTCTTGCTCATCACTGACTGTTATATCAGTGTCATTTCCTTGATCACTGCCCACCCCTTCAAACTCTGTTTCAACTTCATCATTTCCCTATTTTTTATCTTCTATTTCCTCATTATCTCCCTCTGTTTCTTCAAGTTCATCATCTTCATTCATATGGTCACTGTTTGCACTATGACTGTGCTCACTGTCATGCTCATGTACATTTTTCTCTTAGTTGTCCTATTCATCTTCTTGCTAACTGTCATCTTCGTCATTTCCTTCATTATCCTCTGTGTCTTCATCTTGATCATCAACAATACCTTTTTCTTTACTTAGAAGTGATTCATTTGTGTCATCACTATCACTGTCTTTACTTTTATGACTGTCATGTTCATCTCTTTCTTGCTGACTTTCATCCTCATTATTTTCTTCATTATCCTCTGTGTCTGCCCAGCTATCTTCATTATTTCCATCATCATCTTCTTGTTCCTCATTGTTGTTGTCACCTCATTGTTCCTCATTTTAACTTTGTATCTGCCTCACTATTTTCTTCATCTCCACTTTCATCTTCTTGTTCCTCATTATCACTGTCATCATATTCATTTGATGCATTAGGAGAATATGGAAGAGGTAGGTTTCCTTGTGGAGAAGGTATAGGTATAGGTGATGGAGGAGTGGAGGCAAGAGAGTGTGAAGTGGAGGGAAAATTTTGCTGAATGAAGGCTTGGGGATTTTCAAATATATCATGTGAGATGAAAACTTCCCAAGGGATTCCCTGCTACTCTAGCTGGTGTAAAAAAATCATCTTAATCAAGGCGTGGTGAAAGAGGCTCAGCATTTGGTGTCCATAACTCCTTTTTTTGACTATTGAAGCCATCTTGCCAATGCTCCGGTAGATATAGTATGGTAGGTTTAGCCATTTAACCCTAGTGAAGTGCATTAGTAGCCTTAAGTGATATGAATAAATCCTGAAGTACCTCCCCTCACAATTGAAGTACTTGATAATCTACCTCATCAGTAGGGCATATATCTCTAGCAGGTGGGAGAAGGGGAAAACAACCTTGCAGCCCTATTGATAACTAGGTTTGAGGAAGGGCTCATAGTAGCTTAAGGCCAATTTCTTCTTCTTGAACCATATTTGACCAATATCTGGTATTCTTATGGCTTTAGCAATGGATTCAGATGATAATTCAAATTTTACTCCTACTAGGTTGACTTGGTGGTTTTAGAGGCTAAGAATGAACAACCTAGTCAACTCTGAGTGGTTTTGGATCTGTTTAACCTTCTCATAGAACTGATAGAATCCAAAATCTTGAAAACGTGCAAGGATCATGGGAGAAGAGGTGATTTGAATGGTATCTAAGGCTCAAACCTGTTAACCCTTCCTCCCTTGTGTTTTGGCTTGATAGGCCTTTGGCTGTCATCACTACTAGTACTGATCTCTTCCTCAGACATGGTGACTGATTGTGTTCTTGAAAAAAATGGTTTTAGATTGGTAAGGGCTTTTAGGTATAGGGAGGAAGAGTGAGGGATGGTGAGGGAAAACTTTTGGCAAATGGAGGGCAAAATGGAGTAGGTCTAGGAATGCTACTCATAGTTTAGGAGGCTTAGCTGGTAGTGACTATATTTATGTTAATAACCACTCTTCAATTGGTAATCCTTGCCCTAGAAGGTTAAATGTTTGAATGCCATGAATATTAGGGTTTGGCCAAATTTAGGTTATGGTTACTCTCTTTAATTATGAATGAAAAATATTACTGGGAGGGCAAGAAATTGACCACCAACCTTGCTTAACTCATGCAGAAGCCTGTGGCCGACATTGAGGAGAAAAAAAAATGATTTTGGCAATTTTTGAGAAAATTTGACCAAGTCTCCTTTGTGCGTAGTGCCACACGACATGTCGTTCCTATCGAGCCTTCCCTATGCGTAGCGCCGGGGTGGGTTGGGCATTTGGTCGGTCTGTGCGCAGTGCTAGAGGTTTTGTGGGTGATTCGGGCCGAACCTGGGCCTGTGCGCAATGCCCCAAATGGTGCATAGCACCTCCTCCTCTGTGCATAGCACAATGTGTTTTAACATTGTCTCTACCTCCCCTGTGTGCAGCGCTGATGGCTCTGTGCGTGGTGCCTCCTTTAGTGTGTAGCACCTGAAAACTTCCAAAACTTTTCACAGAAAACCTTTAAAAATTTCTTTCAATGGCTCTGCTTCTTCTTCAAAGAAAAAAATGATTTGGGGGAGGAGGTAAAGAAGAATCTTATACTCCTTTTTGAAAAATATTTCATGATTAAAATCCACTTTCTAATGTTTGTTTCCCTTCTCACTTTTTTACTGTCTTTTTGTTCTTTTTGTCCTGTAGGTGGCAGGACCTTGAGGAAAAATTATTTTTTCTTTGTTGGAACATCTTGATGCTCCCTTTAAATTGAAAAACTCTTCAAACAAGCTCAAACTTTGCCCTTGACCCATATTTATAAACGTGAACCTTTTCTTGAAAAACAAAGGTCATTTAAACAAAGTTTTGAGGAAAAAAGGCAGATAGTGACATTAGTGCTCTATTTTGAAGGTTTTCTTCACTATGGCCCTTTCAAAAACCTATAAATAGTAAGCTTGTGACCATTTTGGTAATTTCACCTTAGAGTCTTCAGCCATGCATCTTTTATGCCTTTGATGGCTTGGTGGATAGACTAAAAAGAATAATTTTGCCCTTCCTCTAACTGTCATTTTGTTATGTTTTTTTACTGTTATATTTAATTTTGTTTGACCTTATCAATTTTCATTTAGGTAACCATTTTGACAGTCCTATAGAAGTGTCATTCATGGCTAGCTATCTTTTTTAGAATATACTTTTGATAAGGAAACCATTTTTGGAGGCTTCTCTACTTTTTAGACCAATTACACGTTTGTTCCTTTGACCACTTTGCCAATGATATATCTCTAGTGGGAGAGGTGAGAAATTTAAACCATTTTTGTGTCCTCCCCTTGGCCACTTCTATTTTTTCAGGTGCCTACACAACCTTTTCCTTTGTCACTATCCTTTCGCCTCGTGCTTACCTTTCTTTTGATCCTTTTTAAGAGGCCTTTGACTGCACTTTTGAAAAGTCAAGCCTTTGCATTGATACTCTTTATCACCTGTCTTTTTGGTGAGGTGGAATTAGTGTTTCTTTTTCAAACCCTTAGAGGGAAGCTTGAACCCCTTTTAATGCCATATGATATTATGAAGGAGGCTTTATCATCATTTTTTTTTTACCAATTTGTAATTCTTTCCAAACTCCTAGGTTTTAGGGCTGTTTAGAAAAAAGTAATTAGTGTTGTCTTCTAAGTTCTCTGAAACTTATCAAAACTCATTAATTATTTCTAAAAGTCCTCAATGTCCACTTGATGGAGTCGAGGTGACCTTTTTCCTTGTATCCCTTGTACTGATTTACTTGTTTGGCCAAATAAGTCACAAACCCTTATTCTCTTCAAACATAGGCCTTGTTGCCTTCTTCTTTGTTGTGGATGGTCTTCTTGTGATGGTTTTCACCTTATTACTGTATAAATTTGCTGAATAATGATTAATTATCCACCGAGACTATCCTGATCACATATCAATTTGAATTCATATGCAACACATAATCTCTTCCACTCAGATCATCACACATGCGGAAATAAAACAAGCGATAGCACATCAATTCATCATACACATTAACACAGTATGTATGGGGAAAGATTATAGCTGAAAACCCCATAGCTATTGTGTATATTATAATGGAGAAATCATGTAACAAAATCAGTGCAATACTCCTCACAAGTACTCAGTACTATCTCATAAAGTTACACACAAACTAGCTTGGTTTTGAACAGGTTACTGGTTCAAAACTCACCACCAATTGCCTTGCCTCTATTGCGCAATCATGGCCTGTGTAAATAGAGATCCAAGGTTTGAATCTCCTTTGATTGACAGTGCAATTATCATGGGCAATTCCTCCAAGTGTGGTGCAAATCTCATGCACAACTGATGTCGCCACTGATAGCTAACTCAACCCTTTCATCTACCTCTTTCACTGGTCTCCACTGAACTGTCCATGCACTGTAGTGAATTGATGTGTTCTTGAGTTGAATAATGAGTTACTAATTAATGAATTAAATAATATTTAATTCACTCCACTCATTACTAGTTGATTAGCTAGTTAACTAATCACAACTAGTTCAACTAAGTTAAACCGAACACAACTCCACCAACTGTCTCATCAACTCCACCAAACTTCTGCCACTGAAGTCCTAACTAAAGTCAACCATGCATGTGCTCAACAAACCCTTAGGAATAGCATAATTCCTCTGTCAGATGCATGAGCCACTTCCAAGGCTCAAACTGAAGTGCTCCAAGAGAGTAAACTGAAGTTTATAGTCCAAATATTATTAAGGGTAAATAATATTTGACTTCCCTATTTTTAGGATAGGCAGTCTAAAAATAGACTTCGACCTATAGGTCCAAAAATAGAGGTCCATATATTTTTACCAACATGACCAATACTCCAAGAATAACATACTACAACCCCTAGACCATGCTCCATATGTCTAAAAATAGACATAGTCTAAAAATAGACTTTGCGCCAGAATTTGCCTGCGGGCCCACTTAGTGAAGGCGACTACATTTCACTAAGCTCCATCATCTTGCTGCATTTTCAACACTCCCTCTCAGCAAGATATGGATTATCTGCAACCCCTATCCTGCCTCTGTGGAATTCGAACTTGCTCCTGGTGAGCGCCTTCGTCAGGATGTCGGCATCCTGATCCTCTGTGGGAACATATGAAAGCATCATGATTCTCCGCTGAACACAATCTCTGATATGATGATACCAATATGTGAAGCCATGCTGCCTCAACTGATCCTCCTGTCTGTACCATGAACCATATCCCGATGTGCCTCTGATATAGCGCAATACATGCTTGCCTGCCTTCCAAAAGAGCTTGGTAGGCTTAACCATAACTTGCGAAAGTTGGTTAACTACATAGCATATATCGGGTCGTGTATTGACCAGATACATAAGCGACCCCACCAACTGTCGATAGACAGTGGCATCCACTACCTCCGCTGAAGTAGCATCCTCCTTCCTCCAACCACCAGGAAGAGGAGTGTCAACAGGCTTGTAGCCTTACATGTTGAACCTCTCTAGATTCTCACGGGCATACTTGCCCTGAGAAACAAACAGTCCTCCGCTGCGCTGCCAAATCTCCAATCCCAGGAAATAATGAAGGATGCCCAAGTCCTTCATCTCAAACTCTCGTGCAAGATCCTCCTTGCATGAAAGTATCAACTGCTCATTGCCAGTCAAAATCAGATCATCTACATACAATACGATGATCAACAGCTTCCCCTCCACCACAATCTGGTACAGGTTAGGATCCGCCTCACTCTTGGAGAATCCAAGCCCGGTGAAGTAGCTATCTATCGGAGTGTACCAAGCATGAGGTGCTTGCTTGAGCCCGTGCGGTGCTCTCTTGAGTCGGCACACATGCGACTCATTGCTGAAGATCTCGAAACCTTCAGGCTGCTCTATGTACACCTCCTCCTCAATAACTCCATTGAGGAATGCAGTCTTCACATCCATCTGATGGATGTGCCACCCCATCTGCACTGAGAGAGAAAGGATCGTCCGTATGGAATAGTACCTTGCGACAGGTGCAAAGGTCTCTTCATAATCGATCCCCTCGATCTGTGAGAAGCCACGGGCGAAAAATCTCGCCTTGTACTTCTCCACACTCCCGTCAGCTGCCTGCTTCACTTTGTAGATCCATCGCGAACCCACCACTGATTTCCCCTCTGATCTTGGGACAATCTCCCATGCACTGTTCCTGACGATTGAATCATATTCTTCGATCATGGAATCTACCCATGCAGGTTCCTCCACAGCTTCCTCAAAATAGGATGGCTCCGTCACGACACATTGATTCACAAGAGCCATGTATCTAGTGTACCGATCCGGTGATTGCCTCTGTCTGCGCTGTGCTGTAGGTGGTCCTACAACCTTCTCTGCATCTCAAGCCAGTCGCTCAGCTTCTGTAGTGCGCATGCGCCCTCTGATGGTTGGCACTGCATGGGTGGTTTCTTCCACCTCCTGAACTTCCTCTTTTGGCTGATCCACATCTGGAAGCTCTTCCTTAGGAACTAACAGCTCCTCATCTGCATGCAAGTGTAGCTCCCTCTCAAGCGAACACTGCATGGCTTTCTCCTCCTGAAATTTTATATCTCGTCGCACAACAGTCTTGCGACTGTCTGACAAATACACCCGATAGTTGTGAGGTGTATTAGTGTACCCCACAAATATTCCAACCTCTACAGTTGGATCCAGCTTCCTTCTCGCATCCTTCGTCACATGCATGTAGACAGGAGAACCAAAAATTTGCAAATGGGAAATATCAGGCCTCTTGCCAGAATAAGCCTCCTCCGGTGTAGTCATGCCAAGAACCTTGTGAGGACAACGGTTCTGCACATACACTGCTGTATTGCATGCTTCAGCCCACAAGTGAAGGGGTAGGCCCTGATCATGCAACATCGCCCGTGCAGCACCCACGGTCGTTCTGTTCTTCCACTCAGCCACCCTGTTCTGTTGTGGGCTATGGGGTGCGATGAGCTCTCTCTGAATCCCTTATGTGCTGCAGAACTCCTTGAATTCAATCGAGATGAATTCACCACCGTTATCACTCCTTAGAGAAATCACCTCCTTCCCCGACTCCTTCTCGACCAGTGCTTTAAACTCACAAAACTTTGTGAATGTATCGCTCTTCTTCTGCATGAAGAAGATCCAGCACTTTCGAGAGAAATCATCAACAAAGATCACATAATACTTGTGCTTTGCTGTCAAAGAAACTGAGAAAGGACCACACACGTCTGTGTGAACTCTCTCAAGGATCGTCGTGGCGCGATTAATCTTCTCGTGAAAGGTGGCTTTCACATAATTCCCTAAGGTACACCCCTTGCACTGATCTGACTGTGCAAGAGTGCCCTTAGGAAGCCTAGTAGAAATCTGTTGCAGGATCTTCAAAGCTCCATGGTGAAGGTGGCCCAATCTCCTGTGCCACAGTTCACCCTCATCATCCCGGCTCACCACTTCTCTCGCCTTGCATGCCATTGTTGCGCAGCCATCTACCTGCAACTGATAAAGGTTCTTGGTTCTAACCCCTATCTTCTGGGTCTCTCCAGTAGTCTTACTGTGTAGGAAGGCTTTTCCTTCGCTGAAGACCACATCATACCCCTTATCCTCCAACATCCCCACAGAGATCAAGTTCTTCTTCAATCCAGGTACATGCATGACATCCTTCAATACAAAGGGTTTACCAGAATCCCTCTGAAAGGATATGGTACCGATACCAGTCACACTGTATCTACCATCATCGCCCATCTTCATGTGCACACCCAAATATTTGTCCTCCAGATCTGAGAATAAATCCCGATCTCTCGTCATATGAAATGACGCACCGCTATCCAAGAACCACACCGATCCCATCACACTTGAAACCAAGCATGCGATCAGTGAAAATTCAAGCTTGAACTGTGAAGCCAAAGCCTCTCCATCTGTAGATCTTCCCGCTTGATTGTTTTTCTTCTTCTTTGGACAATTGGTAGCATAATGTCAATGATCATGGTAGTGAAAACAATTAACTTTTTCCATATCCTGCTTCTTGCCCTTTGCACCAGACTGAGAAGTTTTCTTACCCTTCCCCTTCTTTGCTTTGGCAACCAAAGAAAAATTTTCTTCATCAGCTCCCTTTGATGAAGATCCATCCCGAGTAGTCCTCCTTATCTCCTCCTGCATGAGATCCGCCCAAAGGCGCTCCCATCCCAGCAGCTTCTCCCGACCATTGACACTATCTTGATATGAGTGCCAAGCCTTCAGAAGACCAAGGAGAGCTAGGTCGACCATGTCCTCATCTTTGACAGTCACCCCTACACTTCCCAGCTCATCTCTGCATTGAGTGAACTTCGTGAGGTATTTGGCGATACTGTCGCCTTTCTCCATCTTGATGTTCCTGAGCTTATCTTTGAGTGCCAGCTTCCTTTGATTGCTCTTACTCTGGAATAGATCCATCAAATCTTTCCACATTAAATATGAAGAAGCCTTTCCATGCAGGCTGGATACAATATGATCCTTGACGCCCTCCAACAGGATCCTTCGACATTTCGCCATCTTCTTTTGCCATGCTTCGACTTCAGTAGGATCAGTGGGATTTTGGACATCCGTATCTATGAACTCCTTCAGAACATTATCTTCTAATACTGCCTCCATGCGATCCTTCCATGCAACATAATTCGAACTGCCTTCAAGATCATATTTGAGTCGCAAACCGTTGAAAGACATTTTCAGCACTGGCACCAAGAAAACAAAACTGCTGCAAAATTCGAATTCCACCTCAAAGCTCAACCGCTCCAGATCTGTGAGAAAAAATTATTTCTAGCACAGAGATTGACTGCAAGGGGAGTTTACTGGATATATCACCTTTCAAAGAAAGGATGGATCCAGAGGCTACCTGGCCCGCATGCAAACTCTGTCTACCGAAATAAGTTTGTAATCACTGTGATGATCAATCTCTACTTCAATACCTCTGATACCATGTAGAAATTTGCTGAATAATGATTAATTATCCACCGAGACTATCCTGATCACATACAATTCGAATTTATATGCAACACATAATCTCTTCCACTCAGATCAACAAACATGCGGAAATAAAATCAAGCGATAACACATCAAATCATCATACACATTAACACAATATGTATGGGAAAAGCTTATAGCTGAAAACCCCGCAGCTATTGTGTATATTATAATGGAGAAAACATGTAACAAACTCAGTACAATACTCCTCACAAGTACTCAGTACTATCTCATGAAGTTACACACAAACTAGCTTGGTTTTGAACAAGTCACAGGTTCAAAACACATCCACTAATTGCCTGCCTCTATTGCGCAATCATGGCTTGTCTAAATAGAGATCCAAGGTTCGAATCTCCTTGGCTTGACAGCGCAATCATCATGGGCAATTGCCTCCAAGTGTGGTGCAAATCTCATGCACAACTGATGTCACAACTGATAGCTTTACTCACCCTTTCATCTACCTCTTTCACTGGTCTCCACTGAACTGTCCATGCACTGTAGTGAACTGATGTGTTCTTGAGTTGAATAATGAGTTACTAATTAATGAATTAAATAATATTTAATTCACTCCACTCATTACTAGTTCATTAGCTAGTTAACTAATCACAACTAGTTCAACTAAGTTAAACCGAACACAACTCCACCAACTGTCTCATCAACTCCACCAAACTTCTGCCACTGAAGTCCTAACTGAAGTCAACCATGCATGTGCTCACCAAACCCTTAGGAATAGTGTAATTCCTCTGTCAGATGCATGAGCCACTTCCAAGGCTCGAACTGAAGTGCTCCAAGAGAGTAAACTGAAGTTTATAGTCCAAATATTATTAAGGGTAAATAATATTTGACTTCCCTATTTTTAGGATAGGCAGTCTAAAAATAGACATCGACCTATAGGTCAAGGAAGATGATGAGAAGAACATTACCACTGCAAAAGATGTTAAAACATACATTTAGGAGAAACAGGTGGTTTTCGTCAAAAAGAGGGAAGCTACAAGGCCAATTCAAATAATTATAAATCCAAATGGAGATGGTGCAAATAGAATTATAGAAAAAGGGTTTGAAGATGATTTTAACGGATGACCCTATTGCCCCTTAAAAGATGGTAAGACACATTTTTTTGGCCATTTTTGTCTTAGGATACTACATCAAGTTAGTTACAGAGCTGGAAACATGTTTTTTTGATATAAGGAGTAAAAATTTCAAATTCTGGAGAAGTCAAGCAAGTTTGTAGCGAGCTCCAGGCTTAAAGCCGAGTTTTTGCTACGAACTCATTGTAGAATGTTTTGAGGTAAAATTTCCAAAATATATCATGACAGGGGTGAAAAACAACATTTTTTTACCTTAATTTACCTAATGAAGACCCTCCAACTGGCAGCAAAGTCAGAAAAAGTGTAGAAGGGGCTGAAATGAAAATGCTACAAAAACTACGCTGTGAACTTGCCTTAAAATACTTTGTTTTTATAGCGAGCTGAAGCTTTGGTATTTTTGTATCACTTGATGTATTTAGGGGAGAAGATGAGTCATTATAAGAGGTTGAAGAGTATCATTGAGACACTTGTTTATGAATGCCACTCACCAAAAGGATGATATGGCTACCAGCTCACCATTTTTGCCACCTCACGAACACACAAGTCATCCTCAAATTCCAAATACCAGAGCCTAAAATCTAGCATGAAATTTTGCCACCTGATCATGGTTGTTTCCACCTTAGAAATTTTTTTTTGGTTCAATAAGCATCATTAGTATGGGTTATTAAAATTTTATTGATGAAATTAATATTGATAGAGTCCTTTTAGGTTACAAACTCTTTCGAACATAATTATCTCTATTTTCTCTGAATGTAATGAATTCCTTTTGGGATTAGAACTCTACATCAGTTTAGAGAGTCTGGCCTAGCTGGCAGACCTATGTAAAATGGTTTTCAATCTATAAATAGAGAAGTTTTAGATTTAGAGAGGGTTGATGTATGTAATTACCAAAGCTACTATTGTAATATTTTTCTACGTAGTTAATATATAGTTGCAAAAGAATTTTGTTCATACCTGAGATTCTGTTTGACTTTTTATGTATTTGTGTCATTTTATATTTTTAATGTTATATCATCTTGCTCTTACATAATTACTTGGAATTCATAGATTATTTTACTCGAACTTCCTTTATGTATCATGTTTGTTGTCAGAATTTTTTTATAAGAACTCATGTGCCTCGGCTTCCATGAATGATACTTTTGTGTAATTTAATTCCCATTTTGACTCCATGCCCAATGGTAGCCCTCACACATATTTCACCTAAAAAAAATAATCTAAAAATAATCTAAGAGTTAGCCATATTCATTTAAAATCTTGTTTATTGAATATCATATCTTTTCATAGGAGATCCCTCTCTAATTGGAAGTGCTAACTTCCAAATCTAAGTGGTTTTAAATAGTTACACTGGATTGACTATTGAGCAGCCCAATTAGTCTCAGTTTGGTGACAACACCTTCATCATTTGTGTTATCACCAAAATCGTACCTGATTGGCTGCTGATCAGACAACTTCAGTGTAACTATTTAAAACCAATATTGTGACTGAGGCTTAGCTTCCTCAGCCTGAGAGGGCTCTCTCAAGGGTTAATGATATTTATTAATGATAAAGATAGATGGCTAACTCTATGAATTGTGTCTTGGTTTTTTATGTTTGTAGGTTGAAAATTTGAAGGCTAATAATATCATGGGGCTTATGGAGTCAACAAATCAGTAGGTTCAGTGGCAAGGTTTCTTGGCATGGAAGCTAAGGCAAATAGGGGTCTTTAACAAAGAAAATGTAGGTTTTAACCTTGAACAGAAATTATCTACACACAAATATTATAACAGAAAATAAACAATAGCGAGAGCATAAAACATAAAACAGATAAACACAGATATTTTCCCCTGGATCCCAAATCGAGACGACTAGCTTGATTTTTCATTATATTCCTTTTAGTGTTACAACACATATATATACATGCCGAAGCATACATAAACCCCAATCCATTAACCCTGGATTAGAACATAACCGTAGTTCCCTTGACCGGATCTACAAAATACCAGGGGTCGAAAACCATCGTACCCCAAAACCATGTGCAAAACCATGCACAAAACCATGGGCGGATCTGCCTATGAGTGGGTCCGCACAAAAAACAAATTTTGGCCGGGGCGTTGCCCCGGACCCCAACGGTGGGGACTGCTTCGCCCCTCGTGACCCCCCAGCTACGCCCGACGCAACATACAGCGCGTGGGGCTAATCGTGGAAAGAATATAACACATACCCAACATTCTCCCACTTGTTGTTTTCTTTCCACAGGGGGCCACGGGAGAGCTTAGTCATTGGGCCAATTCTTCAACACCCATTGTTTCTCTACACCAAGAGAACTTCTGAGTGCTCACAGACTTCGTCAATGCATCTGCAACATTCTTCAAAGTGTCCACCTTTACCGGCAACACCCTTTTAGCCTCAACCATATCTCTAACAAAGTGATATTGAACATCAATGTGCTTTGTCTTTGAATGATAAGCAGGGTTCTTAGCCAAGAAAATTGCACTTTGGCTATCACAGTCTATCCTTATAGCTTGTTGTACCAACCCCATACTTAAACACAATCTCTGCAACCAAACTGCTTCCTTGCTTGCATGAGTGGCTGCTATGTATTCTGCCTCTGTAGTTGAAAGCGCCACTACAGACTGTCTTTTACTCATCCAACTGACTGCACCTCCAAATAGGCTAAACACATACCCACTTGTAGATCTTCTTTGGTCCAAATCTCCAGCCCAATCTGCATCAACAAAACCATGAATGTCCAACATTCTTTCCAATCCTGTTTCTCCTTGGTAGCAGAAGCCATAATCACTAGTGCCACTTAAATATCTGAAAACCCGCTTCACTGCTATCTAATGCTCCTTCCCTGGGTTTGACATAAACCTGTTCAATACTCCCACTGCATGTGCAATGTCTGGTCTAGTACATACCATTGCATACATCAGGCTACCCACTGCACTTGCATATGGAACACGGGACATATCCTCCTCTTCTTCTTGTGTCTTGGGACATTGTTCAGCAGACAGCTTTGTACCTACAAGAATCGGAAAATTCACCAATTTACTATCATGCATATTGAACCTCTGCAATATAGTCTCGACATACTTCCTCTGGTTTAACCAGAGCTTCCTCTTTGCCCGATCTCTCTTAATTTCCATGCCCAAAATATAGTTTGCGGCACCAAGATCCTTCATGTCGAATTTGGAGAACAGTTGGGTCTTCAAATCTTGGATAATTTCTTTGTCATTTCCAATCAACAACATATCATCCACATACAAGACCAAATAAATAACACGGTCACAAATTAATTTAAAATAAACACGGTGATCCTCCTTGCTTCTGGTGAAGCCAAGTCCCCGTATATAGGTATCAAATTTCTGATACCACATCCTTGGTGACTATTTTAACCCATACAGAGACTTCTTCAACCTGCATACTAGTTCTTTCTTACCCTTCACCATAAAGCCTTCAGGTTGCTTCATGTAGATCTCCTCTTCTAGATCCCCGTGAAGAAATGTTGTCTTCACATCCATTTGTTCTATCTCAAAATCAAATGCAGCAACAACAGATAAAAGTAATCTAATAGAAGTAACTTTGGCAACAGGAGAAAAAATATCACCAAAATCAATTCCCGGCACTTGGGAATAACCTTTTGCTACCAACCGAGATTTGTATTTCTCCACCTTTCCTTCTACATTCATCTTCTTCTTAAACACCCATTTTCTCCCAATGGGCTTCCTTCCAGCCGGCAACACCACCAGATCCCATGCCTCATTTTTGTGCAAGGATGCCATTTCATCAACCATGGCTTCCTTCCAGAGTTTTCCATCCTCGGAATCTACTTCTTCCCTGACAGTTCTGGAATCATCATCAGTTACAGTTAAGGAAAAACCTGAACAAAAAGTATATGGACTATACCTTTCTGGTTGCCTTCTTTCCCGAGTTGATCTTCTCACAGCTGGAGTTTGTGGCTCTTCCTCTTCTGAGTCTTCTTCTGTTGTAGAGTATGATTCATCCTCCTTTAGCTCAAACTCTATATTCTCAGGTTCCTTTGGTAGGAATTCATGTGTAACAACATCTTTCACCTCTCTAAACACCACATCTCGGCTGTATACAACCTTCCTTGTTTGTGGGTTCCAAAGCTTGTAACCCTTTAAACCATGCTTATACCCAATAAAGATGCACCTTTCAGATTTATTATCCAACTTGGTCCTTTTCTCCTTTGGAAAATGTACAGATGCATCACATCCAAATACCCTTAGATGTGAAAGAGAGGGTTTCTTACCAGTCCATACCTCATGTGGACTCTTATCCTCCAACACTGATGAAGGTGATCTGTTAACTAAGTAACATGCAGTCTCCACTGCCTCTGCCCAGAATTCTTGTCCTAATCTGATACCACTGAGCATGATTCTTGCCTTTTCCATTAGTGTTCTGTTCATTCTTTCTGTAAATCCATTTTGCTGAGGTGTGTATGGAGTAGTCTTCTGCCATGCTATACCACAATTCTTACAGAACTCTTCAAATTCCTTCTTGCAGAACTTTCCACCATTATCTGTCCTCAGCGCCTTTATCTTCTTCTCTGTCTGGTTTTCCACTAGAGCCTTAAATTCTTTAAATTTGTCAAAGACTTCAGATTTCTTCCTCAAGAAATATATCCATGTATTCCTTGAGAAGTCATCTATGAATGAAACATATTACACAAACTTTCCCAGTGATGGAACTGACACAAGTCCAAGCACATCACTGTGCACAAGTTCTAATATCTTGTTCGCCTTCTTAGCACCAGAAGGAAAACTCACCCGATTTTTCTTCCCATATACACAATGTTCATAGAAATCGAAATCTAGAGTGAAATTAGACATACCTTCTACCATACCATTTCTGTGTAGTATTCGAAGGCCCTTCTCTCCAATATGTCCAAGCCTTTGATGCCATAGCATGGTCTTTTCTCCAGAGACAGCTAGGATTTCCACTCCACTTTCAGGAACCACATAACTATTACACCCATCAATAACAGTGCTACCTTGTAGCTTGTACAGAGTTCCAGTCCGAACTCCCCGCATTAATACCAGTGCTCCCCAAACCATCTTGTAGGCATCTTTCTCGAACACTGTTTTTACACCTGCATCATCCATCTTTCTTACAGAAATCATATTTTTGGCCAATGTAGGAATATGAAAAACACCAGGAAGTGTTCTAATCCTTCCACCTTGTAGCTTCAGCTTGACCTTTCCATGTTCGACGATTCTGGCCTTCTTATCATCCCCTAGGAAGACATCACCACCATCATATTTCTCATACTCGCAGAACCACTCCCTATGGGGAATGAAGTGAAAGGATGCACCTGAGTCAATCAACCATGACTCATGATCTACATGTGTACTTGAAGAAGAAGCGAAATACACATCCCCACATTCATCCGAGGTGGTTTTTTCCTCTGCAGAAGGAGCATCATCAGATCCCTTTTTTTTCTCAGGAGCTTTAGATCTGCACTCCATTTTGTAGTGCCCTTCCTTTCTGCATTTTCAGCATACCTTTACAAACTTTCCAGGAGATTTAGATCTCCCTCTAGACTTAGATCTACCACTCGAAACCTTATTCTTATTTATGTTTTGGGACCTTCTTCGTACAGATAAGGCATCTCCATTTTGACCCTCCATATTTCTCCGTCTCATTTCCTCCGATAGCAAGGTTGAGACAATGTCATCAAAATTCAAGGTAGTTGTATTGCTACCTATTGCAATAACCAAACTGTCCCATGAGTCTGGTAGAGAACACAAAAAACTGATGCACTTATCTTCATCTGAGATTTTAATATCAACAAATGAGAGTTGAATTACCACAGTATTGAAGGCATTCAGATGCTCTATCACCGAGTCTCCATCCTTCATCCTCAGGTTATAAATTTTTTTCCGTAGGAACAACTTATTCACCAGAGACTTAGATTGGTACAAAGTCCCAAGTTTTTCCCACAAATTCTTCGTCGTAGCTTCCCCAGGTACATTCAACAGTACTGAATCTGAGACACACAACCGTATTGTGCTCTTAGCCTTCTGATCTAGTTTCTTCCAGTCTTCATCTGACATTGGCGTTGGTTTAGTACCTGGATCTACCGTGATCCATTGATATTTATCCACCAGCAGATCCTCCATCTTGAGGTTCCACAACTCAAAACTCTGACCATTAAATTTCTCGATCTCTATCTTTCCGCTGCTCGCCATCTTATTTCTCCGCAAAAATCGATCCTGCAGATCTCCCACTGAACAGGGTCTACCTCAGGCCCAAGAAAAAAAAATAAAAGACCCTCAATAGCAAGGCTTCCCCTTGAAGCTGAAACAACTTTGATATCAAATGTAGGTTTTAATCCGGAACAGAAAATAAACAATAGCGAGAGCATAAAACATAAAACAGATAAACACAGAGATTTTCCCCTGGATCCCAAATCGGGACGACCAGCTTGATTTTTCATTATATTCCTTTTAGTGTTATAACACATATATATACATGCCGAAGCATACATAAACCCCAATCCATTAACCCTATATTAGAAATTAACCGTAGTTCCCTTGACCAGATCTACAAAATACCAGGGGCCGAAAACCATCGTACCCCAAAACCATGTGCAAAATCATGTAAAAAACATGGGTGGGTCCGCACACCAAACAAATTTTCGCCGGGGTGCTACCCCAAACCCCAACAGTGGGGTCTGCCTCCCCCCTTGTGACCCCCCTGCTGCACCCGGTACAACATACAATGCATGGGGCTAGTCGTGGAAAGAATATAACACATACCCAACATACAATTCACTCAAGGAAATAGGTCAACACAACCATTTCATTACTAAAGGAAGTCAGAGCATAGATTTATGAATTCTGAGTAATATCAATGAAATATACTACTAGTGGTTCAAAGGAAATTCACTCATAAAACACAGAAAAACACAGTCATCTCATTACTAAAGGAAGTCAGAGCATAGGGTTATGAATCCTGAGTAATATAAATGAGATCTACTGCAAGTAGTTAAACATAATATGTAGATCAATGAAACATTAAAACCCCATGAGAATCTCAGGTCTATCAAGAAGAAAACCTCCCTATATTACTGATCACAATCAATTACATAAAGCTGCATTTTTGCCAAAAAGTCTCGAACCCCTGACAAATTCGACCCAATGGCCTTTAATAGAGAGCTTACATCATCAAATGATCTGCCTATAGGCTAGATACATCAAATTTCTATCCATTGACACCTTTCATAACTATAAAACATGAAATTTATTACAAAAGGACACCTATCCTACTTGAGAGTCCTATTTCAAAAAGGACTCAAACTCCTTATTGCTATCTTTAACAAACCTTATCTACTTGAAATTACATCATTGACAAGTATTTCATCACATGGTTGAATTTGGATAATGGAATTCATTTCTTCATGACCACTTAGTTTACCTCCTCAAAAATAGGAAACAACACCTTGTTTTTAGGCAAATGGTCTTTTTCCTTCTTTGAGCATTCTGGCTATCATTTGATATTTAATTCGTGGTCTTGAATATTTAATCATGTATTGATATATTCTATGAATTTTCCATATCCTCCATCTGTTCAAAAACCACTTTAAAGGCTACTTCAAAAGATGAAATATATTGTGCTACGAAAACATAGCAGATTCGTAGCGCTTTCTGTAGCGCTGCCTTACAAGCATTTGTTCTCAAAAATTCTGACTCTTTCCTCTTGCATCATCTTTATCAACCTTCAACACATATCTCATAACATTTTCAACCCTTAAATTAGCCTTTAACACTTTTAACACTGATCAAAAGAAGAAAAAATGCAACTATAGCAGTTTCGTAGAGCTTTTCTGCTTTTTAAGCCTGGAGGCGCTACGAAACTGCTGAGAGTGCATATTTTTTCATAAATTTGTAAAATGAAAATTGTAGTTGCCCAAAAAATTATAATATAATCTGTTTTCATCATCTAAAAATCATACAACCATAAAAAAACTTCCTTTTAGTTTCCTTGATGTATTTCTTCCTCATATTTAAGACATCCTAGTAGATTTTTCATGTTTTTTATTGAAAAATAGGTCTTGGAACAGAGCCTATATCTCCTAATACATGATGTAGTTTGAGAAAATGAAGGATTTTTTTGTAGGCCATTACGTCTTGAATGAAAACCTCTCTTGGTTGTTTGAAACACATCTCCTGCTATCTAGAAACTGCATTTGATAAACATGTGTGAAATAGGAAAAGTCTGTTTCTGAAAATAGGGCTTGAATGAAATCCTTGCATTGCCCAACTGATAACACCTGTAAGACAATTGAGAGAGGTTTTTGTAACTGGTGCTGTGATTAAGACATACCTCTTTCATAATTCCAAAACACGTTTTCATTTGGCCATAAACTAAAATTCAAGTTGACTGCTAAATAGTCATGTACAAGATAGTTTCGTAACAACAGTTTTGTAGCGCATTTTAATTTATCAATTTCGGCCACCTCATACTGAATTTGAAGAAAATGAGAGAGGTTTTTGTATTTAGGTCTGTTATGAAGAAAACCCCTTTTATATTTTCAAAAATAATTTTTAGTTGCTCAGAAACTGCTTTTGAAGTTGACTTCTCAAAGTCAGAAAATAGAGTTTTGCTTCATATTCGCTACAAAACTATTAGCCAGTTTTGTAGCAGAAAGTGAATTTTTACAGTGTAATGCGCTATGAAACTGTGGTTTCTTGGAAAATTTGGCATTTTCGGTACAAAAAACTTTGGAAAATGAAATGAATCGGAGAATGGTGAATGATGTGACATGAATGAGTTTGAATATGGGTGGGTTTAGACCTTAGAGTGAACTTAAACCATAAAAATTTATTATTTCCCTTGAACAAACATGAAAATGAATCCTACAACCCTATTTTGACACATGAACCTATCTAAATTTTTCAAAATGATGTTTGAACTTTTTGATCGATAACAGTGGCTCCAATTGGGATGGTGTGCCCCTGTGGTACACCAAAGAACCAGTAGCTCCAGTGCCATCCATCTTCTTGGAAATAAAAACTTTGAAAATTATGAAAAATTCACCAAGCTCTTATGGCCTTCTCCTCAGGCTGAAGCTTGATGATTACTACTGGAAAACCAACTTTGTACCAACTGAAAATATGCTCATTCAACTTTGAGCTTATTCACACACTTTTACCTACCCTAACAACTGCAATCTCCATTTTTAATTCAAGTAACATGAAACTTCCAATGAATACAACCATTGATATGATCTGAAATTTGAACCTCTTGACTGCACTTGAACCAAAAATAAGAATGATACTGAGATTACCAAGGAAACATAAAATATATTTGATCTTCAAAATGAAAATATAACTAGAAATTTGAACTGTAGAACTCTTCCATGTAGTCAGCTATAGGATCATAGAAGAAATAATCTGTTTGATAATCCTCAAGACATTCTACAACTTTGGACAACTCATATATGCTTTGCTCAGCCACACAAGATTTCAATTGTGTGCTATCAAACTGTTATTCAAACTGATTTTCAAAAATAGTGCATTCTTCCTCAATCTCAAAGGAGAAAGGTAGCAACACCCTCTCTTTGTTTTCTGGCATTAACAACTTTTGAAAAGATTGATCTTGAGCATGAATCCTATAAGGTTGAAATTGATCTTCTAAAAATTAAATTTCTTTTTCAATGTTCTTAGCAACTTCATCCACAAATTGAATCTTAAATTCTGACTTGCATTCAAATGACTTCAGATTAGAAGACAAGGATAAAGAAACATTTTCGCCCACTTCTTCATTAGTGTGATCATTATTTGATGTAGACCGATGTAGGAAATGCCATAAAGAATAAAATTCTTCCTTTACTTGAGGATTGTAGCAATTATCTTCCAATATTTCTTCTTGTTGTTTGCAATGATTCTCATACTCCTGATGGTCAAAATACTGATAAGTCTGCTGCAAATTTTCATCAAAATCAGAGGATGTAACATGATTATGATAGATAAACTCTTGCTAGGTTTCATTTTCATCCAAGAGAGAGGATATCCTTTCTTCTTGGTGATGAAAGGGATTGTCATGAAGGGCCTCTAAAATTTCCTCATCCATGAACTCATTATCGTCATAACAATTCTCCAAATATTCAATAAAACTCACACAGTGTTTACAAAAGTCTTTGAATAGAAATAAGGAGGGATGAAACTCTTCATACATCTCATAAAATGCAACATGGAAATCAGCAAGAGAATATAATGAACCATTTGGCAAGCTTTCATACCAAGACCATGCTTTTCTTTCTAAAGTGGCCATAAACATCTTCATGAGACAATCCTCATGGAACTGAACCTTAAGACTGTGTACATGCATATGGAATCTAACCAAATAAGAGAAGCATTGGCTTTCTTTTCATATTTAAATATAGGAAGATCAATTAACCATTCGACCTTTGGCATAGGATTTGGAAAACTAGGGATATGAGTGTTTCGGGGAAAATCACCCTAGAGGTTCATTGGGTTACAACCTCCATAGAGCAGGGGCATGATACTTAAGAAGGACTCACACAACCATACATGTTCATGAAAAACTAAATAGAGTAGATCGAGGAAGTTACCCGTAGGTCCTACGGTTGAAGCAGATCCTGCGGGGTCCAAACCCCCAGCAACCGTCCTTCCTTCTTAACCTGAAAGATAAGAAGAAACAAGCACGAAGAACTGGTTGTACAACATATATCTACTCTAAATTTTAGTGAAATCCATATAAAACATCAGATAAACCATAATGAATGCTTAAATAACAATTTTCTCATATATGTAAGCAGACACTAACACGTATATTTCGGGAACAAGATGGTACTTCTGTATTATAAATAGCATGTACAGAAATAACGAGTGGAGAGATCACCTGAATCCTTCCACGATCTTCAAGCAGACCGTCGTCCAGATGCGTCCCGCCCTTGCCTCACTAAGATTCCTTCCAAACTGGTGCATACGAGATGACATATATGGAAATGAGCATCTCAAGGAAACAAGGGTTTCCTGTAATGAACTGGGAAAGTGCAGGAGGCATGGGGAATCAGACTTGGATAGGGAATACCAACAGAGTATAATATCAATAATTCTCTCTCTCCCTTAGGCCATGCACATGAGGGGCTTTTATACTCCCTCAAAGTAGTTTCAACAGTTGGAAATAGTTGGCCACGTGCTGGGGTGGTTGAACTACCTGAGTAACCATCAACCCAGCCCGAAAATAGGGAATTTTTATATATTTTTTAATAATTTTAATGGAATACGTGGAAAAGTGCAGTTGGACTCGCGTATACACGCGGAAAAGTCTGGGCATAATCGCGTATGGGGATTTTTACATTGTTTTTAAGTGAATTTGTCCAAGTCTGTAGGAATGGGTGCCCAAAGCCATAAAAGCAATCATGAATCATATGAAGGTGAGAAATGATGCTATAACAATGAGACCGATTCATAGGAGCATACCTAGCATTTATTCTTGCAATGGAACTCATATTGAAACTTCATCAAGATACTGATATTAAAGTAGTGGAGTCACCTTCCAATTGATTATTTGATATGTGGAGTTTCCAGAGTAGAAATACAACCAATATGTGCCTAAGTGTCTTCTGCTCTCAGACCTTAGAATTGAAACTTTTTCATTCTTCCCAGGGAAACTATACACCTTCGGTCTCCCTGGTAACGACGCCAAAATGTTATCACCAAAACCGCACCTGATTGGCTGCTGATAAGACAACTTCAGTGTAACTATTTCAAACCAATCTTGTGACTGACGCTTAGCCTCCTCAGCCTTAGAGGGTGTTGTCATTCCTAGAGACAGCCTTGAGTTGTGAAAGACCAGTGCCTAGGACATATTATATAGCAAGGAGCATATGGTATAACATGGAAAGGTTTTTCAGAAAAGGGCTCTCATGCTATCATGTGTAAATAAAAAGGTTTAATTGAGATGGAACCAAAATCCTCAAAACTTCAAAACAAAGAAAGTAGTATTGCAGAGGTAAAGTGTGAATTCCTGATAAAAACGTATCAGACAATTCAAAGACAGCTTCCTGTAAAGAGGGTTGGATTCTAAAGTACTTCACAGAGGTGAATAATCAAAGGGTGATTACTGTGTATGAAAGATGGAGAGGATACTAGTTGTTACCGAGATGAGATCTAGAAACGAATATCAACATGTACTGGGCTTATAGTAACAAGAATCCATACATGAAAATAACTTTAAAGATAACATTTCATCACGACTAATATTAGAAGAAATACAGTTGAAGTGAAAGATGAAACAACATATCATGCCTGAGCCATATTTAAAGTGCTAGACAAATTTTAGCATGAGTATCAACAACGATAAATTCATACCAAGACATGTGAACAACTTGCATTCCAGAAGAAGATATAAGAAAAATGGATGTAAACGAACTGAACATTTAGGCTATAAAACATAAGAAAGAGTTACAGAATGTGAAGTATTAAGGCTAGAATCCCCAATAAAGATGAAACTCCTCATCACTGAGATCCAACGGGCTCTTCAAATTTTATATCAGAATTTCAAAAAAATGCATACAAAGTTCTTTCTGAGTGTATTCTTCTGAAAATCTAGAACCTTTTTTCTATCTTTGTTTGCTCCTCATATAGAATTTTACAAGAACCTACATGGGAAGATATTTTGGGAAAATATCTTCCTTGTGTGCTAGTAAGAAGTTTTAGGTCCTAATCAAAATAACAAAATTTATGATGAGGGAGAATGCTTCTAATCATTTACAATTAGGCTCGTGGTTGTTTCAAAACCAAACATTAAAAATTTTCTAACAAAAGTAAATGCAAGGGTGGAATATGAATTCCACTCGGAACTTTAAAGTAAAAATTAAAAGTAAAACTAGAAGGCCACTAAGGCCGAATCATGAGTTAACCATTTTCATTGGTGCGAAGGAGTTGAGGCCGTTGCTGATGTAGGTGGTGGAACGTTTGCTGAGGAACTGGCTAACAAGCTGGCATACTTGATGCATATCTGCCAACTATCTGCTTTAGGTTCGGGCATCGATATGAAACCTTCTGTTCTGATGTAAGCCTCTGTGAGTTCATCATAGTTTGCCTCGACAGGAATTCTATGCTTCAATTGGTGCAGGAGCACGAACTCTTTTCCAAGGACCAAGACTATGGTTTCTGGTTTAAGCCTTGAAGATTTCTCATAGGGGATGTTTGTTTGATTCATTATCCCCTTTAGAATTGCCTCATATGCTAGTAATGGCTACAGGACAACATGAGTAGGGTCCCAGCATGATGGGAGTCATGCAAGTGTTATCTCAGCCTAGTCCACCTCGAACCGTTCTAAGATGGTTTCTACCTTTTCTAATGCATCCAAGGCCAGGTTCCTATCAGAATCTTTTTCTATTTCTTTTTGGAATTCTGAAGCTTCCATGAACCTGCTCTTTATACCCTGTTTCACCACATCCTATGGCCTTAGCTCTTTTAGGAAGGAGACATACCTTTTTTCATTTTGGACTCTGTTGGATGCCTCAGTACCTCCCTCATGGATATTTCTTCTCAGAAGGGGCACGACCGACTTCATTTCCTCGATAACATTTAAAAACACCCAACACATTTTAACTTCTGCAATAATGTTAGCCCAGATCAGTCGCCTGGCTTCCATGAAGGTGACATTTCCTTTCATATGACTATTGATATCATTGATGGTATTTTCATATCGTGCCTTTTCCTGCTTCCCCTCCTCGATCTCTTTCTACATAGCATTAATTTTTTTAAGATTTTCAGTGAGGATAGACTCCATCTCATTGATCCTTTGTTGTGTTGTCGAGACCTGTTTCTCCAGTGCTTCGGTTGTAGGCAATGCATTGGTCATATGTTCAGACAGTGAACTAGTCTTTGGTAGGATAGGTGGTGAGCATGTATGTGTGTCCCAAGTTGTCTGTAATGCATTCATTCTATCTTGAAGAGCGGCCATCTCTCCTATGATCTTTTCTTTTTCCTCCTTCTCTTTTGCAAGAGAATCAACCAAGTTTGCTTTGTCTTTTTCAGCCCGGGCTAGCTTGGTTGTTTGCACATGATGAGAGTCTGGTATATTAATTTTACTTTTCAAGGCTGCGAGCTGCTTCTGTAAATCCTTAATAAGATGACCCTGGGGGTTGGATTCACCTTTTTATTTTTGTTTAATCACCTCCTGGAGAGAGCGTATATCATTCATGAGGGCGTGGGAATTGACCTTTTCCTTTCTGAAATTCTCCACTACTTGGCCATGCTTGCTCTGCAACTTTCTCAGAGTGATTGAGAGTCGCATCACTTCATCCTTAAGCATGTCACCGAAGACCTGAAATAAGTTGCATTTATCAATTGCCGGCACTTGTGACATGTCGATTGCAATCTCTAATGCCCTGTAGCAGGTAGTATCGGCTTCTGGGTCTAGAACGGCCTTGGCCATGGCCATTACTAACTGTTCAGTGTCCAGATTCATTATAGATGAAAATCTAGTGTGGTATTTTTCAACATACCCTTCCAGCTCAGACCGGTACTTATCTCTGATTGCTCTAGTCTTCGACCTGATTTTAGTTGCAACCTGAGAACTGCCGACTGTGATAGCTTGTGAGAATTTTGATAAATCAGAAGAGGTAGTACTATCCCACAGCACCTTGATTCCTGGTTTTCACTTGTCGGGCTTCCCATATGGTATTTCTTCCTCGATCAACTGTTCATCTCCGATAACTTCTGCTTCAATGGTCCCTGTTTTTTGTCTTTTGAAAGGGGGGAGAACGCACTCCTGATGCACCTGCCTCCTCCATATGTTCTTTACTAGCTTCTCTGGTTGAAGCGACATCTGTTTTTTCCCCTGTCGCAGATGAATCGGTCTCCATCTGCGAAAGCAAAGGCCAGTTTTCAAGATTAGCTCGCCATTCTATGAAAGGCCTTGTTTCATGCATATATGGGGTTGATTTGTTCCTCCTCCTTCTGTTAGAGATGATGCCCTTCGGATCATAGGGCAAAGCTTTCCCTTGTCTCAAATCCATATCTTGAAGCAACTTTTCCACCACAGGAAGGGCGTGCCTTGAATTAACAACAAAAGGGCCAATGGTTGTGGGAAGCTTGAGGATAAACCCCTCTTTTGTAGGGAGGAAGTGAAGTTGGTCATATTTTAGGGTTTTCCGGATGTATTCCAAAGCATAAATGCGCCGGACAGGAAAAACGGGCAATTGGTAGGGGGGGACTTCGGCTCCATAAACTCCGATTTCAGTGTAGTTATAAAACAGGTACCAATACCCGGTGCTTTGGGCTTCACTATACTGTAACCAGCTCTTTATTTCAGGAAAAACCGTAGGCAGAGGAGAGTCGTGGACGATAGTGTAGGCAATGGGCATGAAATCGTTTAGGAACCTTGAGTATCCCACCCCATTTGCCAACTGATGCGTTGCGAGACTCCAGTGAAAAATTGGTCTGGGCTGAGAATTTATCTTGTACACCTTATCTAAGCCCAAACCCTCAAATTTATCAGCATGCTGGAAGAGGAAGAGGTAAGAGACCATATAACAAAAGCGGAAGCGACCTGTGTCTGAGAGTTCCTGGAACTGGGTCTGAATGGTGAAGGCCAGGAAACCAGGAATGTCTAGAAAAACCTCGGGTTGAGACATTAACCATAAGAAAACAATACATCCCTTGGAGGCTTTCCCAAAACCTTCCACACCTAGTAAACCCACGATGAGAGCAAGGATAGGCTGGACTTCTTCTTTGAACAGGCTCAGGGGGACTGAGTCTGCGGAGGGGAGGGCTATGAACTGAGAGTTAGTTATGGAGGCGATGAAATCGCTCTGTTGCCTCCATGGTAGCTTTTCAAATTGAGTTGTCAGAGTTATTTCACTAAAACTGACATAGTTTGAACTGGTAGGAAAACGAAGGGCTTTTTTGATGATATCGGGGGAAAGGGTGAATATTTTATTCCCTTGACCTGAGAGGAACATGCCCCGACGTTCGTCGTAAGCGTCCTGGAGCCAACAGATAAATTTGACCACTGGATAAACTGGAGGGGTAGTTTGATGATACAAACCTGACAGAACAACCCGATACCTATCCCTGTTTTCGACATGTCTCCTAAAAATTTCAGGCTTGACGCTGCTAATGGGAAATGGGTACTACAGGTCGCAAATGTTGGCTTGTAAGTCTAAGAAGGGTTCAGGCCCTGGAACAGTTCTGGTCTCCCGGACTTGGGGGTTCTCTAGCTCTGACTTCTTGGTTGTGACTTTACCCATGAACATCATGAAAAAAAAAAAAAAAAAGGAAACCAGATGAAATGAGAGGGATGAAATACCTAAGAAGTAGGAAATTTCTCGGGAAAGCGATGCGGGGGTACTGACAATGACTGGGTAGACCTAGTACTAGGCACCCACTTTTGTTTATACAATAGTAAAAAACCTGAGTATTTTACCATAGTAAAAGGTGGAACACCATTATATAGAACTGAGGCAGCTCGAGAAAATATGGTGGGGTGAAATGAATAGGGTAGGCGTCGTAAGGATGCTGACAGTGAGACATGCAACATGTAGGGATTAGGTGTTAGACTTCGGGTAGGTGAACAATGCGTGTCGGGTTAAATACCAGTACTGGCCTCAATACCGGGTGTCCTAAAAACTTACCTTACCTTTACGTCGTGGTGACAGCTCTACTTCAGAACATGGCCCTAGAGGGATGCGAAGTGCATATTATGATAACTTTAAGGCCCATGCTTTCTTATCCACAGAATGCTTTCTCTGTGTCAATCACCTTGACATGTCATCAAGATTTCGGGGGGGGGGTAAGACTCCGCCTCGTCCTTCACCTTCGTGACCCCCCTGGAATCACACTTGTGGACTCCTTTTCATGCATGTATAAAGTGTACACGGGCCCCATTTTTTATTTGTTTCTGTTTACGCCTTTTATACCTTTCCTCAGCTAAGTTTAACACCTTTGATATATTTATGCTCTTTTACAAAATGTGCTTATCCTTTTCTCGGCATGTGACTTAGCTTTGTACTATTTCTCCTTAGCCAACCTCGGGACTCTTAGCCATTTGAATGCCACTGGGTGATCAGCTCCCTATGAGATTAATCTGAATTTTAAAGGGTGAACGTTATAATCAACATTGGCCCCACCTGGGGACAACATGTTCTTCCTTAGACGTGTCGAGAACTTCGTAGAACACCTGTTAACCCTTTTTGTAGACACAACTCCTCTACACTTTTTCTTTTTCTCTTCATGATTCTTCACAACGAATGACATTAAAACAAAGATAAAAGCAGATAACTAATGTACAGTATAATACATCAGGCTCTCTCGGCCTGAATAAGAACTGGAAGTAAGGTTTCAGGAACTGACCATTTACAGGGGCATCAAGTAAGTCACCTTGAAAAATTTCTAACTTGAATGTGTTGTTTCCCCCTTGCTCCACAATTTTAAAGGGGCCGAACCACAACAGATCAAATTTACCATGATTCCCCTTCTCCACTCTTCGAATATCCCATATGAGCACTAAATCGCTGATTTGCATATTCCTGTCCTTGGCGTGTTGTTCAAACAGATCTTTCATCTTATCCTGATATTCAGTCAACCTCTGACTCACCTGATTTTGTGTTTCCTCCAACTCTACCAGTTGATTGATTCTCCTAGTAATATCATTAGGCTCTTCTTGGCTTTCCTGCATGAACCTTGCTACTAGTAAGGCCAATTTCATGGGAAATACCGCTACTCTCCCATATACTAATTCGTATGGAGAATTCCCTGTTGATCTTTTGCTGGTAATCCTGTTTTCCCATAAAGCAAACTTTAGCTGAGAGTCCCAATTTTTCTGATTTTCGTTGATAGCTTTCTTCAGTGCTCTCACCAGGGTTTTATTAGAAGACTCTGCTAAGCCATTTCCTTGTGGGTAGTAGGCTATGGAATGACCCAATGAAATGTTATACTACTGGAAAAAGCTGACAAACTTAGCAGATTTAAAGGCTTGGGCGTTGTCAATAACTATCTTGGAAGGGCAGCCAAATCTAGATATAATGTTTTCTTCCATTAACTTTATCACTACGGTATCTGTTGCGTTCCTTGCAGGTATAGCCTCCACACATTTTGTGAAATAATCTGTAGCAGTTGATATCCACTTGTGTTGTCCACTCGACGTAGGGTGAATCTCACCAATAAATTCAATTCCCCGTTGCTGGAATGGTTCATCCACATGTATAGGGATCATGGGTAGGGGTGAAAAATTTTGTCTTTCCGCAAATTTTTGGCACTTTTCACAACCTCTCACCTGAGCAAACACATCTCCAAAGAGTTTGGGCCAGAAGAAACCAGCTTTTAGAATTTTATGGGATGTTGCTCTCCAGCTGTAGTGACCCCCATAGATACCTTCATGGAACTTAGCCATTATTTTTTCCACCTCATTTTCTGTAAGGCACAGGAGAAGGATGCCTGAAGGGTCTCTCCAGTACAACTGACCATTGGCAACAACAAATTTCTGCGACTTTAACCTTAGCGTTATGTATTTAGCTTTGTCACAGCTAGGGGGGCATCTAAGAGTCAGAAGATACTCCACAATATTCTTATACCATGGGCTGATGAGATAATTCATATGAGTCTTTTGAGTATTTGTCTCTACCCCACGCTGTTCTTCCATATTCTCGGACTCCTCATTAGCTATCATAGATAGATTTATGCCCAGATCCTGACAGTTCGATTCTGACAGGATTTTGGCTAATCCCTGTCCTTTGACTAACATGGTGGGATGAATATCCAGCTCATATTCTTGTATTTTGGAAATCCATTTCCCCCTTTTTCCCTCGCTATCTCCTTGGATGAGGATATATTTCACGGCTGCTATGGGAAAAAATGCAGTGATGTGTGACTGCAGGACATACATTCAGAATGCCTTAAGAGACTTCACCAGGGCATAAGCTTGCTTTTCTAGTATGTTGTATTTCAATTCTACATCACAGAGAACCTGGCTAAAGAAAGCGATAGGCTTCTCATACCCCTCCTCATTCTTCTGCAATAAAACTCCTGCCACTGTATGAGGTGATGCAAATGAAAAAATCATAAAGGGTTTAGCATAGTCTGGGCCAGCTAGCACTGGGGCTTCTGCAAAGGCATTTTTTATTCTGCTAAAGGCCTCTCATGATTCATGGGACCACTTCACCTCGTTATTCTTCTTGAGCATGTCCATTATATGCCGAACTATCTCTGCATAGTTTGGGATAAACCTTCTTAGAAAGTTAATGCGCCCGAGGAACACCTGTAACTCCTTTTTATTTATGGGGAGAGAAATTTCGTTTATAACTTATACTCTCTTAGGATCAATTTTTACCCCATATTTAGTCACAATATGTCCCAAAAGCTTGCCCTCTTCCAATGCAAACATAGAATTCTATGGATTAAGAGAGAGGCCATATCTTATGCACTTCTCAAAAGTTCTACGCAAGTGTTCAATGTGCTCTGCATCATCCTTTGAAAACACAGTGATATCATCAAGATAGACAACCATGAACTTATCTTTCTCCCCAACAAAAGAAATATCCATGGCCCTTTGGAAAGTGGCTCCTGCATTTATCAGTCTGAAAGGCATCCTGGCATACATAAATGTACCCCATGGTGTGGTGAAGGAAGTCTTCTTTTGATCTTCTGGGAGTACAACCACCTGATTGTACCCAGAGAAACCATCCATCATTGACATCTGTGAAGCTCCCACTACTTTCTGCAGAATATGATCCATCTTGGGCAGTGGGCAATTATCCTTTAAGGATACTCGATTTAGATTCTGGAAATCAACACACAACCTTATTTCTCCATTCTTTTTCCAGACTGGGACTAGATTTTCCACCCACTCAGAGTATCTCAGTGGCACAATGATTTTGGCCTTCAATAACTTCTTGATCTCCTTTTCTATGGAAGGGAGCAGCAAAGGGTTAATCTGTCTAATCTTATGTTTATACGGCTTCACATCTCCTTTTAAAGGAATTTTATGTTGCATGATGATGATGTTGAAGGTTTCCAGGTCCTAATAAGACCATGCAAACACATCTTTGTATGACTGGAATAGTTTCTAGTAGAGCTCTTTATATTCTTCTGGGACTTTCTTGGACAACTTCACAATTTTGGGGTCAACATCGGTACCAAGATTTAGGTCTTCTACCTGATTTTATTTTTCCATTTTGTTTGGCTTTAGTGGGACATCGTTTCTATCAAACGACCTCTCTAGAGGCACCAACCCTCTAGGTATAACGTTCCCCTGTAGTTGCAACACTTTATGGCCAACCAACTTTTCCTACCATTTGTTTTCTGAAAGGTCTTCAGTTTCTTCTTCATCACAAGCATCTATCTCCATGTTTGAGAATTCCCCAATTTTTTCCATAAATCTCTTTACTTGGTATTCATCTTCAAACACCTGCCAATGCTTGATATTATATGGAATTGAAGGTCTATAACGAACTTCAATTTCGTATCTTAAAAGAGGGTTTTATGGTGGGCGAAATGTACTAGCAGCCACTGCAAGGGAATCTGCCATCCTATTCTGCTCTCTGGGCATAAATTGAATATTAAATGCCAGGAAAAAGTTTTCCACCAGATCCCATACCTTGTTCCTATAGGCCCTCAG